>BOPN01001726.1:77964-85464 GCA_017312705.2 Penaeus japonicus | reverse complement strand
TCTCTCTCTCTCTCTCTCTCTCTCTCTCTCTCTCTCTCTCTCTCTCTCTCTCTCCCTCACTCTCATGCCCACAAAATCCCCACCTGTCTATACACACAGAGCCACACTCCCTCACACAGACGCATACACACACACACACACACACACACACTTGACCAGGTGACTTGCACAAACGCCTCTGCTCACCTACCCAACCTCAGGCCTTGTACCTGGCTCAGCTATCACCAAGTATATCTCGTGCGACCTGCTGGTGTTCACAGAGTGGAGTTTTGAAGATGTATTTTTTGGGGTTTTCTGTATTTCTTGGTGTGTAATTATGTACTTTTTTATTGTATTGTGGGACTGACTCATGTTTGGTATCTCTTTTGTTTTGCAAGATTTGCAAGGGTTCGTGGAGATATAGATATCTTTAGAGATCGCTTGGAAGAAGAGGGTGGCAGGAAGTAGACAGACAACCAGTCAGAAGGGATCCAAGGGGGACAGATAGAGTGATGAGTAGGCAGACTGAGAAGTCACAAACAGACAAACAAACCCGAACGCAGACAAACAGACAAGAACACCCATACACAGACTAAAAGACAAGCACATACACAAGAAGATTAAACAAAAGATTAGACAAACAGGCACGGAAGTGATCTTAATCAAGAGACTAAACACAGCCAATAAAAAATCAGTCGGTCACAATGTACAACCAGGTGGAATAATCAATTGCAGTTGCATGGAAAGCGTTAAAGATAATAATGAATGGGCACGAAGTCGAAAACGGCTTTTAAGTAATAATTTTATAACGTATCTATCAACGACGTTTTTCTACCCATCTATTTATATGGCTGATACGTAGATTGTTAAACAGATTAACGAATAAATAAATAAACGAACACATAAACACACACACACACACACACACACATATATATATATATATATAAATATATATATAAATATATATATATATATATACATATATATATATATGTATATATATATATATATATATATATATATATATATATATATATATATGTATATATATACAGAGAGAGAGAGAGAGAGAGAGAGAGAGAGAGAGAGAGAGAGAGAGAGAGAGAGAGAGAGAGAGAGAGAGAGAGAGAGAGAGAGAGAGAGAGAGAGAGAGATTCACGCACGGGCAGATATATGCATATATACACACATAAATGAATAAATGAATAGATGGATAGGTTGCTTGGTAAATAAATAAATGCACAGAAATAAACAGAAAACTAGACCGATATAGACAAGATAGAGAGACGAGCATATTTAGATACAGATATACCTGTAGATACAGATACAAGCAGATGACTTCATAATCAAACATACAGATAGTTAAAAGAAAAAGAGGGTGATAAAATCAAATTAATAAACAAACAAACAGTCACACAAGAACTAAAACAAAATCCATAAAACTACGTCAACCTCAGTCATAATAATAACAAAAACATTTTAAAAAATCGAACGAAAAATAAAGAGACGAAAACAAAGAAACAAAAATCAATAAATCGATCAAGATTCACAGGATTATATCCCTATAAAATGCAATCATTTATTGATGAAATACATCTCTTGCAATGTTTATGTTGACATTGGTATCTCAATCATTGCATTTCCTGACAGCTGCAACACTTGAAATAACATTCATAAACGATTAAATACGTGTCAGATTATTACCAGAACAGACGAATTAAAAGTTTTTTTTTCTTTTTAAATAAAACATTTATAATTACAAAATATTAACATGAAACAACAGGAGGAAACGTATTAATAAAAAATCTTTCTCAGATGTATATTTAAATGCATTGTTTTACTTTTGTGAGTGCATATATGAATGTTCTTGTGAGATGTACTCGGGTTTATTTGTTGTTTGGAATAATTATCAGAGGAATTGGATGACAAACAAATAAAAGGGAAAGATAGTTAAAGAAAATAATAATAATAATAATAATGATAATAATGATTATAAGAAAAAAATAGAAAATTATAAACATAAAAACATAAACCATAACAATAAACAAGAACAGACAACAACAAAAACAAAGATGAGCAGGATAGGCGGAGGGATGGGGGGTGGGGGGGAGGGGGAGGAGAAGGATGTACCTTTTATCCCCTTCCCCCCACACCTCTATCCCCTAGCCCCTCCCCTCCCCCCTCGAACGGAACAAACAAATGACTCACTTTGTTTCGGTCGGCTGCGATGAAATAGTTTGGAATATATTTACGATTTTATGTGTCTATTTCTTAAGGGTCTTTTTCGCTTATTGATGTTCTGTGGTTTGTCTTGGTTGGAGGGGGGAGGGGGAGGGGGCAGAGGGAAGGAGAGAAAGGAGGAGAAAGGGAAGGAGAAGAGTGAAGGAGGGAGTGAAGGAGAGATTGAAGATGGGAGGGAGGATGGAGGAAAGGAAGGGGGTAGGAGCGATAGAAGGAGGGGGTAAACAGGAAAAAAAGGGAGGAAGGAAGGGAGGATAAAGGATGAGAGGAAGGGAGGGAAGGAGAGAGAGAAAAAACACACACAGAAAAAGAATCAGAAAAAAATAACAAAAATAAAAATATGATTTCCTTTTTTGCATTTAAGTAAGAACAAAAGTCAGGAAAAAAAATGACAGCACCATAAAATTAACCTATAAAAATATCTCATGGAAATTTCAAGAAGAGATAGAGAGAAAGAAAGAAAGAAAGAAAAAAAAAATATATATACACATTCAGACAGGGACAATAAATTCCCATTTTCTGTTACTGCTTACGAGAAAAAAACCTGTCCGCCGTTTTCTTTCGGAGTCATTTCATTATGTATTTATGGCCGTGTTTTGCTTTCATAAATATATAGATGTCTTTCCTGTTCGCTTTATCTCGCTCTTCATCAAGTTATGTTCATATTTCCTTCCTTCCGTTGTTGTAGTTAGCAATAGATATTCTTACTGTTAATTTAAGTTTCTCTCTTTCTCTCTTTCTCTCTTTCTGCTCTCTTTCCTTAAATTCCACGGTTTAATATGAGGATAATGATAATACTAATACAAATACAATACCAATAGTTAATATTCTTGTGATGACTTTTATAAAGACAACAATAATACTCTTACAGATATCACAATAAGCAAGAACAAAGATAATAATAACCATGATAATAATAATAATGATGATAATAATACTAATGATACCAGCAACGACAACAACAACAACAACACTAAGAATAATAATGATAATGATAATAATAATAAAAACAAAAACAACAATTACACCCCCACCCCCCAAAAAATCGCAACATCCCATCACCACCACCAACAACAAAAACAATAACCAAAAAAAAAAAAAAAAAAAAAAAAAACGCCACCAGCACGACCAACAACGCCTCCTCCACCACCCTCCCCTCCCTGAATGCAGCTGCGGTCCGGCCCTCACCGGGTAGTTCCCGAGCCACCGAGGCATTCTTGAGCAATATGGCTCATTCTTGCGCCCTGGCTCGTCATGCATACTTATGAAGGATTTTGGTTCCCTTATGCCTCGGTGCACTTGGGATATTCGGCAAGGAGGGGGAGATGTGAGGAGGAAGGGAGAGAGGGGGAGAGGGAGATATGAGGGAGAGGGAAAGGGAGAGAAGAAAAGGGAGAGGGAGATGTGAGGGAGAGGGAAAGGGAGAGAGGAAAAGGGAAAGGGAGAGGGGGGAGAGGGGGATGTGAGGGAGAGGGAAAGGGAGAGAGGAAAAGGGAGAAAGAGAGAGGATAAGGGAGAGGGAGAGAGGGAAAGAGGGACAGGGAGAGCGAGAAGGGGAGAGAAGAGGGAGAGGAGGGAAAGGGAGTAAGGGAGGGGAAGGAGAGAGGTAGAGGGAGAGGGAGAAGGGAAAGGGAGATGGAAAGAGAGGGGGAAAGGAAGGGGAGGGAGGGGAGGGGAGAGAGAGGGAGATAGGGCGAAAGTGAGGGACGGGGGAAAGGAGAGAAGAAAGGAGAGACACAGGGAGAGAGAAGGAGAAAGGAAGAGAGAGAAAGAGAGAGGGAAAGACTAAGATAAGGAGAGAGGGAGAAGTGGAGGGGAGGGAGAGAGGGAGAGGGAGAGGGAGTGGGAGAGGGAGAGGGAGAGGGAGAGGGAGAGGGAGAGGGAGAGGGAGAGGGAGGAGAGGGGAGAGGGAGAGGGAGAGAGAGAGGGAGAGAGAGAGAGAGAGAGAGAGAGAGAGGAGAGAGGAAGAGGGAGAGTGAGGAGAGAGGAAGAGGGAGAGAGAGAGGGAGAGGGAGAGGGATAGAGAAAGGGAAAGGGAGAGAGGGAGAGGGAGAGGGAGAGAGAGAGAGAGAGAGAGGGAGAGGGAGAGGGAGAGGGAGAGGGAGAGGGAGAGGGAGAGGGAGAGGGAGAGGGAGAGGGAGAGGGAGAGGGAGAGGGAGAGGGAGAGGGAGAGGGAAAGGGAGAAGGAGAGGGAGAGGGAGAGGGAAAGAGAAAGAGAGAGGGAGAGAGATGGGGAAGGAGGGAAAGAGTGAGATATGAGTGAGAGAGGGGAAAGGTAGGGGAGGAGAGGAAGGGAGAGAGGAAAAGGGAAAGGGAGAGGGGGGAGAGGGGGATGTGAGGGGGAGAGGGGGAAAGGGGGAGAGAGGAAAAGGGAGAAAGAGAGAGAGGATAAGGGAGAGGGAGGAGAGGAGAGGGAAAGAGGGACAGGGAGAGCGAGAAGGGGAGAGAAGAGGGAGAGAGGAGGAAAAGGAGTAAGGGAGGGGGGAAGGAGAGGTAGAGGGGGAGAGGGAGAAGGGGGAAAGGGGAGATGGAAAGAGAGGGGGGGAAAGGAAGGGGAGGGAGAGAGAGGGAGATAGGGCGAAAAGTGAGGGACGGGGGAAAGGAGAGAAGAAAGGAGAGACACAGGGAGAGAGAAGGAGAAAGGAAGAGAGAGAAAGAGAGAGGGAAAGACTAAGATAAGGAGAGAGGGAGAAGTGAAGGGGAGGGAGAGAGGGAGAGGGAGAAGGAGAGGGCGAGGAAGAGGGAGAGGGAGAGGGAGAGGGAGAGGGAGAGGGAATGAGAGAGAGAGAGAGGGAGAGGGAGAGGTAGAAAGAGAGGGAGAGGGAGAAGGAGAGGGCGAGGAAGAGGGAGAGGGAGAGGGATAGAGAAAGGGAAAGGGAGAGAGGGAGAGGGAGAGGGAGAGAGAGAGGGAGAGAGAGAGGGAGAGGGAGGGAGAGAGAGGGAGAGGGAGAGGGAGAGGGAGAGGGAGAGGGAGAGGGAGAGGAGAGAGGGAGAGGGAGAGGGAGAGGGAGAGGGAGAGGAGGGGAGGGGGAGAGGGAAAGAGAAAGGGAGAGGGAAAGAGAGAGGGAGAGGGAGAGAGAGAGGGGGTAGGAGGGAAAGAGTGAGATATGAGTGAGAGAGGGGGAAAGGTAGGGGAATGGGAGAGAGGGGGTGAGAATGGGGTAGGGATGGGGAGGGAATGGGGAGAAGCGGAAGAGGAAAGCAATGAGAGGAGAGCAATGGAAATAGAGTAAGAGATTAAGAGAGAAGGGGGGAAAGATGAGGAAAGGGAGCGAGGGAATTTCGGAGGGAAGGCGAGAGGGGGAGAGGAAGAGGGAGAAGGAAGGGGGGAGATGGAAAGTGGAATTCCGGTTGGAGAAAAGAGAGAGAGAGAGAGAGAGAGAGAGAGAGAGAGAGAGAGAGAGAGAGAGAGAGAGAGAGAGAGAGAGAGAGAGAGAGAGAGAGAGAGAGAGAGAGAGAGAGAGAGAGAGAGAGAGAGAGAGAGAGAGAGAGAGAGAGAGAGAGAAAGAGAAAGAGAGAGAAAAAGAGAGAAAGAGAGAGAAAGAGAGAGAGAGAGAGAGAGAGAGAGAGAGAGAGAGAGAGAGAGAGAGAGAGAGAGAGAGAGAGAGAGAGAGAGAGAGAGAGAGAGAGAGAGAGAGAGAGAGCGAGAGAGCGAGAGAAGTTCCTCTTCTTCCCCTCCCTCCCTCTCCCCCTCCCTCCCTCTTCCTCTTCCTCCCCTCCTCTCCTTTTAAATCTGAACTCAAAAACATATAATCTTCATAATTCATCTAAGAGGCCATGATCGCGCGTGCTCATTCATGCGTGCCATGCAAGCATTCCATCATGCAATGCGCGAAGAGGCCTTGCAGGAGAGGCTTCGGAGTCATGCAGTTTGCATCGCATGGCGCAACGATGCTTTATGGGCGGAATTTCTTGTAAAGAGATATAAGTGTGTGCATGAGGAGAGGCTGACTGCAAGCAAAGACAATCGAACGTATACTTACTATTCAATGCGCACAAACACACACACACACAAACATCCACACACACACACACACACACACACACCCACACACACACACACACACACACACACACACACACACACACACACACACACACACACACACACACACACACACACACACACACACACACACACACACACACACACACACACACACACACACACACACACACACACACACACACACACACACACACACACACACACATACACACACACACTTACAACCCCTCACACACACGCAGATCCGCCGCACACACCATGCATTCACACACGAAATCATGCACGCCCTTCCTGATCAAACACACAGCTTTTGTCACAGTCATGAGGATCGGTGTGCATGAAAGGTCATGACCTCTCTCCCTCTCTCTCCCCCTTCCTTTGTCTTGACCCTTTTTTCCTCGCTGGACCTTGGCTTAAGAAAGGTCAGAAGATGCTTTGCCTTGTCGCTTTTGATTCATATTTTTTCAGATATTTCATCTCTTCTTATCTATCAATTTATTCCTTTATTCATGTGTTCATTTATCTATTCATCATGACTGTCATATTTTCAATTATGAATATGTATTTTTTTTTTGTTGGAGGGGGGGAGGGGGGAGGGAGGGAGGGAGGGGGAAGGGAGTGGGGGGGGGGGAGGAGAGGGTCATATATCCATCTGTTTATCTATTCATCTATCACCATTATCATATTCTCAATTATATATATTAGTTGTGGAAGGGGAAGGGGTGGCGGTGGGATGGGGAGGGGGAGGGAGAGGGAGAGGGAGAGGGAGAGGGAGAGGGGGGGGAGGCAGAAGACGCTTCTACGTAAAATTTTCTTCTCTCTTTGTGGAAGCGTGGAGGGGGGGGGGGGGGGGAGGGCGAGAGAGAAAGATGAATATCATAATTTGTTGCGATATTGGTAATATGATAATGTTAGCTTGAGTGGGTCACTATTACTGTCATTATGCTAATGGTTGGATAGGGGGAGGGGCTGTGGGTAAGCATGGGGTAGGCAGAGGGGGGGGGGGGGGGACGAGGATGAGAGGAAAATGTAAGATGTGTTAAGAAATAAACGGATGGATGGAGTAATCTATAAATGCGTAGATATGTATACGTGCGACACACAATGCACACATATTACATACATATATACTTGCTCATAAGTAGACACATACATACATAAATACAGAAGAAAACACATGCAACACACAAACACGCGCGCAGCCACACACACACACACACACAACAAAAACAACAACAACAATACAAAAGAAACCGCAAACAACAAAA
>BOPN01001726.1:42964-45464 GCA_017312705.2 Penaeus japonicus | reverse complement strand
AACAACATATACATATATATACGTCTTGTTTTGGTCCATTGATTTTAAGGAGCTTCTTCTCGTAGCAAACTTTGAACATTGGAGGGAGACGTTTGTCGGTAACTTTGGGAGAAGAGCTAGTTATTATGAGGGAAGGAGGGAGGGAGGAAAGGAGGAAGGGAAGGAATGGATGGAGGGAGGGAAGGAGGGAGGAAGGGAAGGAATGGGTGGAAGGAGGGAAGGAGGGAGGAAGGGAAGGAATGGGTGGAGGGAGGGAAGGAGGGAGGGAGGGAGGGAGGGAGGAAGGGAAGGAATGGGTGGAGGGAGGGAAGGAATGGGTGGAGGGAAGGAGGGAGGGAAGGAGGGAGGGAGGGAGGAAGGGATGGAAGATGGGAAGGAGGAAATGGGGAGAGATGATCGGATTGATGGTGGAAAGAAAGAGGGAGGAGGGGAGAGGGAGGAAGGAGGGCAGGGAAAGACAGAGGAAGGAAGGAGGGAATAGAAAATAGGGAGGAAAGGCAATATCAAGGGAAGGGAGAGGAGGAAATGGAGAAGAGGAAAAGGGGAGAAGGTGAGGAAGAGGAAGAATGAAAGGAGGGAGGAAAGGTGGGAGGGAGGAAAGAAGAAAAGAAAAAAGAACAACAAAGAAAAAAAAAGACGAAAGCATAGAAATAATAGAAGCGATAAGTAAATAAAGGTAGAATAGGGTGCGGTGTTAAATAAAGAGGAAACAAGAGAGAGAATGAGGAAGAGTGGGTGGAAGAAAAGTGAAAGAGTGGAACAAAAAGTTTAGATAGATAGAAGTGAGAAGGACACGAGAGATGTCTTTGCAACTATGTGCGAAGCAACAAGAAAGAGTAGAAGAAAGAGAATCAGAGCCTTTGAGAGAGAGAAAAAGAGAAAAGGAGAGAAAGAGAGAGAAAGAGAAAGAGAAAGCGAAAGAGAGAAAGAGAAAGAAAAAGAGAAAGAAAAAAGAAAAAGAGAAAGAAAAAGGGAAAGAAAGACAGATAAATAGATAGACAGATATAAAGGAGAAACGGTCCGGGATGAATGAATAAAGTGAGCTGATGAGGCCCAGTGGAGCGTAGGAATCAGCTGATCGCGAACTAATCAAATAAATGTCGACTCGAGACAAGGATTACGGCCGCGCCCTTGCCTGTGTACATCTGTGTGTACACCCGCGTGAGTGTGTACATCTGTGTGTACATCCGCGTGAGTGTGTACATCTGTGTACATCCACGTGAGTGTGTACATCTGTGTGTACATCCGCGTAAGTGTGTACATCTGTGTGTACATCTGTGTGTACATCCGCGTGAGTGTGTATATCTGTGTGTACATCCGCATAAGTGTGTACATCTGTGTAAGTGTGTGGATGTGCGTGTGTGTAAATGCATCTGAGGGAGTGTTTAGATGTATGTATGTGAGTGGAAGTGTGTGCTTATGCATATGCGTAAGAGTGCGTTCGTATGCGTATGTGCATTCGTGTTCGTGTGTGTGCGAATGCGTGGATGTTTGTGCATATATATAAGTTAAGTACCTTTTGCATATACATTTGTTCAAGGGCTATCGCCTGTGTGTATATGTTCGCTTTATTGTGTGCATGTGTTGCATTGGGTAAATGTTTGTGTTTGTAAATGTATGTGTGCAGTTTGTACGCACGTTCCTTTGAACTTAACTGAACACATTTAAGCAAATAGAAACGAAGAAAAAAATGTGTTTAATATTGATATAGAAAGAAAGAGAAAGGGAAAAAAGAGAATAAGAGGAGAGGAAGAATGAGAGAGGTAATGACACGAAGAGAACAAATAGGAGAACAGTTTGAAGAAGATGAAGAAGACGATGAAAGAATAATCAGAAAGAAAGGATAAGGAAAGAGAAAAAATAAAGAGAAGAAAACGGAAAAGATGAAGAAAGACAAAGAAAAGACGAAGAAGGGAAAGGAGAAGACACACGGAAAAAGGACAATAAAAAGAAAAAGAAAATAACGAACAAATTATAATAAGAATAATGATAAAAAGGATATTGATAGTAATATCAATAATGATGATGATCATAATAATAATAATGATAATAATAATATTGATAACAATGTTAATGCTAATAAACAAATAAATAATAAACAGATTAGTGCTAATAAAAGAATACATAATAAACAGATGAATGGATAGATTCAAAATAAAAATCAAATAAAAACAATAAAAAGCATAAACGACTAAAAACTAAAAGGAAGGAAGAATAAAGAAACAAAAGAAGAAGAGAAGTATATCAAGAGAATTCTAAGAAATGGGCGAGCTGTGACGTCATAAACACAAGAAAGCTGCCAAGATGTTTTTTTGCTGATCTAAGGAGTCGATATAGTGACCATCACTATATTCACTATCGTCATATCAGTTTGGTAACGAGAGGGTGAGGCTTTTTTATTTTAATGTTGCTATTATCATTATTGGCATAGTCACTGGTGACATCACTAGCGTCATTATTATCAATATCATTATCTTTTTCTCCTTTTTAGCTTTATGGG
>BOPN01001726.1:32964-35464 GCA_017312705.2 Penaeus japonicus | reverse complement strand
GTTAATTCCTCCTCCTTCTCCCTCTCCCTCTTTTCCTGTCCCCCCCCCTCCCCTCCCCTTCTCCCCCTACTTCTTTCGACCCTACATCCTCCTGGTCCTTGCTACCCCCACCTTCCCCCCTCCAACCCCACCCACCCACCCCTCTCTTCCTTTCAGCAACTAAATAGTATTCCTGTTTAATAAACACTTGCTATTAATTCAGTTATGACTTTGAAATTATATCACTTCCTTAATTGTAACTAAATTCTGATAATGATGATACTTATGATGGTGATTAAAATGATAGTAATAGCGGAAATATCAAAATTGATAATGATAATAATAATAATTATGATGATAATAATGATATTGATAATGATGATAATAGTAATGAAGATGGTAGTAGTAGAAATAATAATAATAATAATGATATTAATAATAATAATGATAATGATAATAACGATGATACTACTACTGCTAATAATAACAGTAATGATCATAATGATAATAACAACAACAATGATAATAATAATAACAATAACAACAACAAGAACAATAATAATGATAATAAAAACAATAGCATACAAAAATAATCATAATAAAACTAACAATAATCATGATACTAATGATGATAATAAAAACTACAACAACAACACTAATAAAGATAACACTTATCATAATAAAGATAAACAAACATAATCTAAATATACTCGAGAAAGGAAATAACAAAAGCAAAACTTCCCTTGTGTTTTTCTTACAGAAAAGACGAAGAAAAAATCGTAGGCTTCCTATTTTTCTTAACAAAATAATGTCTCCCTCTAGTTCCCATTATTAATATTTCATCGCTAGAATAATTTACAAACTAACTTATTACTTCGTCTGTGTAATTTTCGTTGTAGGCCTATGGTGAATTTTTTTGTTATAGAGTTGGAAATCGTGTGTTTTGACTCGTGTCTGTGACCTTTATGTGCTCTGTGTTGTACATCGTTTATGGAATTCGAGTCGTTTTGTTAAGTGGGTAATTTTTTGTAGTAATGTTTAGGTATTAGTGTTATTACTATTGTTTTTTTTTTTTTTTTTTTTTTTTGGTTAATGTTGTTATGTCATTATATCATATGTGATTTATGTTATTTGGGTGTTTATAAATGTACGCTAGAGGTGTGAGGTACAGCATAATAACTCATATAGAAACGCAAACACACACATACACACACACACAAACACACACACACACACACGTAGACGTAAACACACACACACACACACACACACACACACACACACACACACACACACACACACACACACACACACGTAGACGTAAACACACACACACACACACACACACACACACACACACACACACACACACACACACACACACACACACACACACACACACACACACATACACACACACATACTTTTCCAATAACAGAGAAACTAACATTCCATAACACACTCATGCCCCCTCCCTCCCCCTCCCCCTTTACGTCTGTCATTACGACTCATAATTCAGATACCAAGTAGGGGGGGGTAAGGGGGGAGGCAAGGACAGAGAAAATAAAGATTGAAACGAGAGAGAGAGAGAGAGAGAGAGAGAGAGAGAGAGAGAGAGAGAGAGAGAGAGAGAGAGAGAGAGAGAGAGAGAGAGAGAGAGAGAGAGAGAGAGAGAGAGAGAGAGAGAGAGAGAGAGAGAGAGAGAGAGAGAGAGAGAGAGAGAGAGGGGCAGAGAGAGAGGGAGAGAGAGAGAGAGAGAGAGAGAGAGAGAGAGAGAGAGAGAGAGAGAGAGAGAGAGAGAGAGAGAGAGAGAGAGAGAGAGAGAGAGAGAGAGAGAGAGAGAGAGAGAGAGAGAGAGAGAGAGAGAGAGAGAGAGAGAAGGGGGGCGAGAGAGAGAGAGAGAGAGAGAGAGAGAGAGAGAGAGAGAGAGAGAGAGAGAGAGAGAGAGAGAGAGAGAGAGAGAGAGAGAGAGAGAGAGAGAGAGAGAGAGAGAGAGAGAGAGAGAGAGAGAGAGAGAGAGAGAGAGAGAGAGAGAGAGAGAGAGAGAGAGAGAGAGAGATGAACAAAGAGAAGCGTTATACTGCCAAATACCAATGCTGTTCAATTTCTTAATACAACCCTGTTTTTTGCCTCAAGATTCCTTCTACAATAATTCTTAATACACACGCTAAGGCAAGATAAATAGAGAAGGCAGGGAGGGGCGGCATTTGAAGGGGAGAGGGGGGAGGTGGAAGAGTACGAATACACATATACACATACATAAACCCACAAACACGAAAAACACACAAACAAACACATACACACACACACACACAAATACACACACACACACACACACATACAAACACACACACACACACACACACACACACACTCACACACACGTACATGTACACTTCCAAAGACAGACAGACTCATGCAAATGTCCCTCTGTCATGACACTCAATCTATTATTAGCACTGTCTCTCTCTCTGCCTTACTGTCTCTTCAAAATCAGTATTATTTTTTTCCTTTATCGTTT
>BOPN01001726.1:0-2500 GCA_017312705.2 Penaeus japonicus | reverse complement strand
AAGGTGGGGGCAGCAAGGACCAGGAGGATGTAGGGTCGAAAGAAGTAGGGGGAGAAGGGGAGGGGAGGGGGGGGAGGAGGAACAGGAAAAGAGAGAGAGGGAGAAGGAGGAGGAATTAACGATGGAAAGGGGACAAAGAAGCAGGAGGAAGAAGAAAGGAAGAGAGGGAAGAGAAGGAAGAAGAAGAAGAAATGAGGAGGAGATGGAAGAAGAGGAGGAGGAGGAGGGTGAGGAGGAGAAGAACAGGAGACGAAAAGGAGGAAAAAAGAAGGAGGAGGGGAGGGGAGGGGAGAAGGAGCAGAAAGAGGATACTTGCGAGTGACAAGATGACAGGAAGGAACACACTGTCAACTCCTTGACAGCTGTTGACATGACAGAATGACAGGTGACGGGGGCAGAGGAGAGGATGGGGGGATAGTGGGAAGGGGGTAGGAGGGCGTGAGGAAAGACAGGTATGGCCAAAGGAGGTTATGAGTGAGGAAATGGGGTGTGAGGGAGATAGAGCGGCGGAAGGTGACTTATTAGGGTTGGAGTATGCGTGGCTGCGTGTGTGTTTGTGCGTTTGTGTATGTGTGTGTGTGTGTGTGTGAGTGTGAGTGTTTGTGCGTTTGTGTATGTGTGTGTGAGTGTGAGTGTTTGTGCGTTTGTGTATGTGTGTGTGAGTGTGAGTGTTTGTGCGTTTGTGTGAGTGAGTGTTTGTGTGTGTGTGTGTGTGTGATAAGAAAATGGAAAAACAAAAAGAAAAACAGAAATCGAGATAAAGAAAAGATACAAATTAAGAAATGTAGCAATACGGAGATATGAAATACAATAAATATAATAATTGAAGATAAATGAAATAAACCAAAAGAAAACCAGTGCGAAGCGGAATTTTGGTAAGAAAAGAAAGAGATCGAAAAATATCTGATAAATTTCTATAAAAGGAGAAAGTGAAAAAGGGACATTTCCAAAGAAAGGAAAGAAACTAAATGATCAAAAGGAAGAAAACGAGAAAAAAAAGGACTAAAGAGAGAAACGAAAAAGAAGCTGTTGCTTTTTTTAATTGAGAAAAGAAATAACCTAAAAAGACATTTTCGTCCCGTAATCCCTAGCAACAACAACAACAACAACAAAAAACGGAGAGAAAATAAGGCAAATAACCCCCTCCCCCCCTCAAAAAAAAAACAAAAAAACGTTAGGACTGAGAAATAAGAGAAGTAAAAGAGAAAGGAAATAAACAGAGAAACTCGAAACTCGATCAAGAAAGCGCCAGAAAAGGTGTTTTGGTGACGTAACCCTCAGCAGCAGGAGCAGCAATGTATATGTTTGAAAGTGGATTTCCCTTGGAGTGGACCTTGAATTAACACGAAGAGCTCAAGTGAGTTGTTTTCTTGGCGCTCTATCGCATCGGATTTTCGGATTCTCTGTCTCCTTTATTTATTTATTTTTTTCTCGACTTTTTTGAGTTTTCTTCGTTTGAGGAGGGCGGAAGGTGGAGTGGCTGTTGTTTTCTTTTCATCTTGTTGTTTCTTTTTTGTTGGGGTGTTTATATTCCGACTCTTTCTCTAATTTCTCTCCTTTCCGCCTTCTCTTTCACCTCATGCTTCTCCCCCTTTCTTTTTCTCCTCTACCTCCTCCTCCTTCTCCTTCCTCCTGCTCCTCCTTCTCCTTCCTCCTGCTCCTCCTTCTCCTCCTCTTCCTCTTCCTCCTTCCTCTCCCCTCCTCCTCCACCTCCACAACGACCTTCTTCTTCTCCTCCTCCTCCTCCTCCTCCTCCTCCACCTCCTCCTCCTCCTCCTCCTCCTCCTCCACCTCCCCCTCCCCCTCCCCCTCCCCCTCCCCCTCCCCCTTCTTTGATAAGAAAAAGAGAAAATAAAATAAAATGAACAAGAAGGACAGAGGAAAGAAAGAGAAGAATGAGAAGAACGAAGAAAATAGATTAAAAGAGAAACAAGAATAAAAAGATAAATGAAAGAGAGAGAGTAAGAAAACGCAAGAGAGAAAGAGAGAACAGATAAGGAGAAGGAGGAGGTGGAGCGTAAGAAGAACAATTTTTTTTCTCTCTCTCTCTCTCTCTCCTCATCTACCCTCCAGGCCTGCCCTCGGGGTCATGGGAGGGGGGGGGTGAAGGGGGAGTGGGGAGAGGAGGTGTGGGAGAAGAACTCGAGTCGTAGAAATAGTGGCTCGGGTCATGACACCTTCGTAGTGGCCTTGTGTGTGTGTGTGTTTTAGAGGCTATCTTTGTTTTATTTATTTTCTTTAATCAGTAAAATAAGATATATCACTGAAATTAGATGGCAGAATGAAACCAAGAAGGAGTTATGACCTAATCTTAATTTTTTTTTCCCTCTCTCTATCTATTTATCCATCTATCTATATCAGTCTATCTATCTATCTATCTATATATCTGTATCTATCTATCTATATATATATATATATATATATATATATATATATATATATATATATATATATAGATGTATATATATATATATATGTATGTATGTATATATATGTGTGT
>BOPN01001725.1:241465-243965 GCA_017312705.2 Penaeus japonicus | reverse complement strand
ATGATGATAGAGGATACACAAAGAAAACAAGCGTTTTTTTTTTTTTTTTTTTTTTTTTTTTTTTTAATGCTGGGTGTGAGAGATTGCTACAGTATAAACGACTTTACGATGAAAATTACGTTTTTAAAAATGATTACAAATGAAATGAAATTGTACTTGCAGCATATCTGATGAAACGAGGTTGACATTTTCTATTACCATGACGAAATAATGATACGTAAATCTCTTTAAGTAAAAAAAATAAGAATAAGAATAAGAAATAAAGAAAGAAAATAAACAATTCAATCTTACATAAACATAAACATGGAATTAATATGTATACCTAAATATAAGTTGTTTCTCCATAAAAAGTAAGAAAAACAAACAAAAAAAACATGTAAGAAATATAGATTAAAAACAATTAAATAACAATAAACACAAATAGTGGCTTTGATAACGACCAATCTTTTAAGAGCATCTTCACATCGAGATTAAATACATAGACCAGCAACGCCCATATATCTGCATTGTGATGCGAAGAGGAGAATACGACATGAAAACAAGAACAAACAAACAAATATAGAAATCAAAGAAGGTAATAAAAACAAAGACGAAGACAATAAGGGAAATAAAAATCCCAAGGAACAAAATCGGAGAAAGAGCAAATAAGCGAAATCTTAGAGAAGAGCGCAAAGGGAAAAGAGAGATAGCAAAGGAACGCGTGGGGGCGAGCCATGGTGAGCAGCACCAAGATGTGAATGATATTGCTAACAGATGGGCGGCGTCTAAAGAGCTAAGGAATCTGGATCGTGAACAAGCTCTGAGTGAAACTTTTCCGAATTGAACTGATAATGTTACGGAACAAAGCGAAAATAGGAAAGAAAGTAAAGATAAAGATGTAATATTGGGTGTTTGCAGTTTCAAGAGAAATATTGTGTAGTTTAACTATACTCAGTATGTCATGACTAGATGAAAGGGTTGGTTACCGTTGAAACTTTTGAAACATGTTATCTATACACATACTGAAAAAAATCAGTCGAACTAAATATAGTTAATATAATGATTATGTATATATGTCTATGTGTATGTATGTATCTTTCTATTTATGTATTTATGTATGTATGGATGGATGGATGGATGGATAGATGGATGGATGGATGGATGGATATATACACACCCGCACGCACACACATAGCACACTCACAGCAAAACATTGTTGACTATTGACAAAAGAATGATAATTCTAGTGCCAGTGCATACAAAGCCCGACTCTTGCCTAACCTCCTCATATTAGCTAAAACAACACAAAGACAGATTATGCGTAGGCACGATAGTTCAAGGGTTCAAATCACCGGGCATACTGAGGGTGAGGAGCGATGTGCCACATGCAATAGCAACCCACTGTTAGATTCGTCACTACGCCTCATCTTGCAAGACACTTCCACGCCCAAGGAAGATCTTAGAAACAGTATCGACGTAAGCCAAGTGCTCTTAACAGGCGACTGAGCTGTGCAAAGATACGAATGCGAGAATATCTGATGTTGCAAATCTACCGTTGCATTACGGCGGTTCTCGGAAGGAAATGCTCAGAGCCATTCCTTAAACTTCGCTTGAAAGTTAGAGGGGAAACGCGACCTTTAACAGCATTACGGACAAGAACGGCGTAACGAGCGAGTAGCTCTTCTTGCTGACACTTTTAAAAGGCAAAATTTGCTCAAACTTAAGGCTCGAATGGAAGGCAAATTCTATTATCAATTTTCAAGATAATCTCAGAGGATTTCTCGCAGTTGATACTTGTATATATGTTTGATTATTAAGACTGAACATAGGGAAGATATGTGACTTTGAAAGCTTCTGTGAAATGCAAGATGGCAATGGAAATTTCTTTATTCCCAGCTGCAAAAGAGCTTTATAGAACACCTTGATTTATTATTTTCCCGATATGCATGAAAGCGTAGGGGAAAATATATGAGAAATCTACAGAGACAATTTGATATGAATTCCAGCAACTCTGAAAAGATGCATTTGAAGAAAATAGCTTGACTGCCTCTTGGGTCGCGATGATTCGTTGCTCAACAGAATGGCTATTTGGTTTTCTCTCAGATCTTCGTCTATTTACGTCAGCGAGGGATTATTTTAGGCCACTGATCTAATCCAAAAAGCGTAATTGCTGTGCATTAAGTGTAGCTTAACTATAAATATCCCAAAATGTATCACACAGGCAGTTTCATCCATCCCACTCACTTTTGTATAAGGTATATTGCAAGTCCAGCAGATAAACGTTAGAACAAATATAGATATTGACAACCATGAGAAAATAGCTTTGCAATGTAAACGATATAAACGATGTATTTCAGTCAGATCTTCATCAGAACTTCCTTTAGTTCTAAAGATTTGGTCGAAAAGCGTCAATTATATCTCTAGTGCTGTATAGTTACTTAAAATTATTCATATGTTTCTGCCTATATATTCTACAAATACTAATTTGTTTCCTTGTGTATCTGTATGTAATTGAAATATA
>BOPN01001725.1:206465-208965 GCA_017312705.2 Penaeus japonicus | reverse complement strand
TCCACAGTATCGGAAAACAAATCGTACACGTTGTCAGCATCAACATCCGCACGTTATTGATATCCTGAGCATTAAGATTATATCCTGAGTTGACGTAGGGAGTCATGTCCAAAGCTCAGGAAGGGAGGGGGCTCGACTGAGGCTTATGTTTACAGGGGATCATTTCTCAATGAGGATGACACCGAAACCCGACAACCACAAAGGTCTCGTTTTTCGTCTGAAATTGACCTATTCGACCCAATTTCTTGGTCTTGTTATCTCGTTTCCTCTCTGTCTTTGTCGCTGTTTGTCTGTCTCCATGTTAGTGTGTGTGTGTGGACATGGGTGTGTCTGTGGGTGATTGGGTGTGTGGATGTGTGGGTGTGTGGTGTGTTTGTGTGTGTGGATGTTAGTGTGTGTGTGTGTGTGTGTGTGTGTGTGTGTGTGTGTGTGTGTGTGTGTGTGTGTGGCTATCAGTCTGTGTGTGTGTGTGTGTGTGTCTGCCCGAGCGTGTGTGTGTCTGTGCGTGTGTGTGTGTGTATCTGTGTGTGTGTGTCTGTGCGTGTGTGTGTGTGTGTCTGTGTGTGTGTGTGTGTGTGTGTGTGTGTGTGTGTGTGTGTGTGTGTGTGTGTGTGTGTGTACATGTATGTATTTGTGTATGTACGTATCTGTATATGTATGTATGTATGTATGTACGTATGTATCTATGGCTGACTGGCTGGCTGGCTAGCTATCTTTATCTCTCTTTATCTGTCTATTTCTCTATCTATCTATGTATCTCTCTGTCTATCTACCTATCTATCAATCTATCCATCTATCTACCTATCAAATGTGCCTTTTCTTCGATGTATTCAGGTAGAACGGGATGGATCAGTCAAAAAATACAAGTATGGTTTCCAGTCGTGTCTGAACAATTCCCATTGCAATACTGATCCCAAAATGAAAATGAAGGATTGAGCGTTTGGTTTTAAACGCTTTTCGTACTTTGCATTTTAATCTATATAAACAATTCATGAAAACCTCGTTTTCCCACAGACACTAATTGTTTGATTGACATTCACATATCGCACTTCAAATCTATTATAGTTAATTAAACAATGTCATAGCAATTACATTTTTCACTCTCCGCTAGAAATATGAATCCACAAAAGCTAGAAGTCAATAATCAATGGAAAAATGTGTTTATCCTTCATGTTGATGATGCAACAACACAAACAAATCAATAGCATGCACGCATGTGTTTCTTTTCCGGGTATTGGCGAGTATCATGTGATCGAGTATGTATCACGATTATTTGTGAATTGCATAAGTAAAGACAAACTTGTAGGAAATGTACAGATAATTTTACATTGAAGAACAACTGAAACTTGATAATACTTATTCATGGTAAGATACTTCCACTACACATCTAGCACTGTAAAATGATTCAGTCTCATTCATGCTTTATCCAACCTCTCTTACAATGACTTCAATAGATTGGTTGATTCTTACGTGTTACGGTGAGGGTGAAGAAGAACGAGACAGGAGGGTGTGTGGTTAACTGACACTCGTACTGGCCCGCATCCTCCAGCTGCACGTCCTTCACCCACAATTCCCATGCCTGCTAAATACAAACCAAGGTCAGACACATATCTTTCTAAACATGTAACCGTATATAAATCTACGGCAAACACCGATGGTTTCACTTACTTATCTTGGGACACAAATTTTTGCTTCATATTATTACGTACCTTTCAGTAGGCATGTAATAACCTTTCCTGATAATGATATCATACCTAGCTAGGATTTTGTTACTGATGTATATAAATATAGATAAATACACACACACACACACATACACACACACCTACACACACACACAAATACACGCATACACACACATAAACACACACATAGATGCACACACACACACTCACACACTCACACACACACACATACACACACACACACACACACACACACACACACACACACACACACACACACACACACACATATATATATATATATATATATATATATATATATATATATATATATAAATATATATATATATATATATATATTTATATATATTTATATATATGTATATATATATAAATATATATATATGTACATATATATAGGTATGTATTTGTTATGTTTATACTTGTATAAACATATATATGCAAAACTTGTATAAAAATCATTTCCCACTTATTTTTAGATTTATCGTTAACTTGTCAATGAAAAAAACATTGCATTTCGTCATAAGCCATCACAAAGAACACAAAGGTATTGTTGCATTTTATTCACAATACATAAATATCATATTTATTAGCAACAACAACTGCAGCTAGGGATGACATACATTGCTATGAAATATATACATACATTATAAAAACACATACAGACGCAAAAACAGACTTGCACACAAAAACACTCACATAAACATACATATACAAAGATACATTCACACACACGCTCACACACAAAGACACAGACACACATAAAGACACACACATGCATCTCAAAACACATT
>BOPN01001725.1:198965-201465 GCA_017312705.2 Penaeus japonicus | reverse complement strand
TTTTGTCTCCTTCTCATTTCTTTCTTTCTTTTCATCTCTCCTTTTTCGTTTCCCTTTTTTTCTTCTTTTTTGCTATTCTTCTTGGTGAGTCAATTTTACAACAATAAAAATATATGTATATATATATATAGTCGAATCTAAATAAAGCTTCTTTTTCTAGATGCTTTGTTTCCTTCCTTTTCTCTCTCTCACACACTCTCTTTCTCTCTCTCTCTCTCTCTCTCTCTCTCTCTCTCTCTCTCTCTCTCTCTCTCTCTCTCTCTCTCTCTCTCTCTCTCTCTCTCTCTCTCTCCTTGCTCTCTCTCTCTCTCTCTCTCTCTCTCACACACACACACTCTCTCTTTTTCTCTCTCTCTCTCCTTGCTCTCTCCCCCTCTCTCTCTCTCTCTCTCTCTCTCTCTCTCTCTCTCTCTCTCTCTCTCTCTCTCTCTCTCTCTCTCTCTCTCTCTCTCTCTCTCTCTCTCCTTGTTCTCCTACCATCTAAGTTTAATTTCACAAAAACACCCTGATATATACACAGGATGTTAGGTGTATTTCAACATCATTTACAGTTCGCCAACCACAGTTTCCCAGCGAATACTTATTACTTCTTTCTGCTTTTTATTTGCACAAGCAAAAGAACGAGCGTGTGCGTCACTCTAAAAGAATGAGCGAAAAATTGCATTGTGCACTTTCATCTTTGAGGAATGTTCGAGGAAATAAAACGAAAAAAAAAACGGAAAAGACATTACAGTAAAGGCATCAACAACAATAATGTAGTTTACCCGAAGAATTACTGAAGCAAAACTTAGTTAACTTTTGACTATCTTTTTATTTTCTTCTTCTTCTCCTTCTTCCTCTTCTTTGCCTTCTTATTCACCTTTTTTTCTTAATATTCGTCTTTTCTTCTTCTTGAAATCATTATTGTTGTTATTACTGATATCATTATTGTTATTATATTTACTATTATCATATTATCATTCTTCTCCTCCTACTCTTCCTTTCATCTCTTGTTATTAATACCATCATCATTATTGTTATCTTTATCATCATTATCACTATTATCATTATCATCATCATTATTACTATTATTATTATGATTATTATCATTACTAGTACTGTTATCACTGTTATCTCTACTACTATTATTATTATCATTATCATTATTTCTACTGCCTTTATCCTTCTTGTCCTCTTTATATTTCCGATATTCTTATATTCGTTTTTCTTCTTCTTTTTTTTAATCTACTGGCACAAGAGTGTAATACAGACCTTATACGAAAATCCTTTATCATTCATTTACATATCTATGTGTAAATGCTGATTTTCTCTCTCTCTCTCTCTCTCTCTCTCTCTCTCTCTCTCTCTTTGGGTGTGGTGCATTATTCACATATATACATCAACAAATACACACACACACACACTCTATATAACATAGACACATACAAAACACAAACACACACACACACACACACACACACACACACACACACACACACAGACAGACATACACACACACAATCCTACAATAACAGAACCAACCAAAAGAAAGGGGGCCAAAAACATGTAAATGATGGTGTCGGATTGTGTTATCGCGTGTCCAAGACTATAAGAAACGGTATGGGATTCCACACGACATCTTCATAACAGATTGTGTGTCAGAGAAGCCATAGGAACGCTATACCTTGAGTCTTTTAGGTAGAATACATTTATCAGAATGTACTTACTATATAGAGTGTGGCACTTGTAGATAAATGGGTAGATAAAGAGATTGGTCGATAGACATGAATGATAAAAGGTAAACATGCAAAGGTCTACGTGAAGGGCTGGTTTGTTTTTATGTATATATATATTTTTTTTTTTTTCTTATGTAAGAATTTTCCATGCAGAATAAAGTGTGTGAAGTGTGTTATCTTCGTTATTGTTGTTGTTGCTATTATTGTAATTATCGTGATGTTATTAATATTGTTACTATTAATATAATTTCATTATCATTATTATCATTGTCACTATTATTATAATTTCTACAACTGCTTTTGTATTTGCTGATTTTACAAATGATATTAACGGTCCCTTTAGAATAAAGCAGAACTCAGTAAGAGTAAGAGACGTTAGTAAAGCACTCACATAATTTGTTCAGGTCTATGTAGCATTAATCTACGTCCTTTTGTATTTGGAGAGCCATGTCAAGGATATTTTATGTCAAGCTAATCATGTCAGAGTAGGTACAAGTGTGGTTCAAAAGGGTTGGATTCAGTGTACATAGTTTACAGAGAAATTAATTTCCGATGACTGTAACTTTTATTATGTATGGGTATCATTCCCATTATCATTATTACATCTGTATAGTCTGTCACATACACCCACACACGCGCACACACATACACACACACATGCACACACAAACACACACACATAAATACACACACAAACACATACACAAACACACACACACATACAAAAACACACACACGCGTGCACAACACACACACACACACAAACATATACATACACTAGTACA
>BOPN01001725.1:186465-193965 GCA_017312705.2 Penaeus japonicus | reverse complement strand
TAATACCAGTAATGATGATAACAATGATTACAACAATTATAATAATGATGATGATACTGATTACAATATTCCGGTAATGCTTGGTTCATTCCATTTACTTCAATTATCATCATCATAACCAATATACATATATCATTTTTACTGCCCTTTGTATATGTGTATGTAATTCAAAATGTCCACAATGCCATATATCTGCTGAGACTGATTCATTATGGCAGGTTTTCGCAAGACATGATTTAAAGTATTTTCAGAAAGGCAAACACACACAGACACATACGCCAACGTAAACGCGCACTCAGATATATACACTGACACACACTCTACCTCAAGCATACACACAGACATGTACACAGATACACACACTACCATAAGCACACACACACATACATACACACACACACATACACACACACACACACACACTCAAGCACACACGCACTCAAAAAAGCACTCAAACACATACGCACACACTCAAACACACACACACACACACACACACACTCAAACATACACGCACTCAAAAACGCGCTCAAACACATACGCACACCCACACACATTCACACATATACAGGTTACCTACATGTTCATACGATTTTTTGTATCTGCTAGCCGGCGTAAGTGCATGCACGTATATATGCAATTTAATCATCAACTCACTCCCCTCTTTTCCCTTCACCCTCTTCCTCTCCTATCCTCTTCTTCCACCTCTTATTCTTATTCTTCTTTTTTATCGAATCCTTATAAACTTTGAAAACTATCGATAAAATACAAACGGCCCTCTTAATGATATTCTTGAATCACACCTTGGAAGTTTAAGCATAAAATGTCCTCGAGAAGAGAACGAAAGGAAATATTAGAATTAAAGAAAGGAAGAGAGAGAGAGAGGGGGGGGCGGAGGGAGAGAGACAGGCGGAGGGAAAGAGGGGGGAGGGAGGGAAGAGAGAGAAAGAAAGAGATGGGGTGAGGGGGGGAGAGGGAAGAGAGGGGAAAGGAGGGAAGTGGAGAGAGAGAGGGGGGGATTGAGGGAGATGGAGGAAGGTTGGAAGAAAGAGAGAGAGAGAGAGAGAGAGAGAGAGTAGAAGAGAAGGATAAGAAGAAAACAAGAGAGAGCAAGAGAAAACTTTCAGAAACTCGCTATAGCTCATTAGTCAAGAAAAGTTAGACTCTTTTTGCAATAACTTAGCTATCAAAAGGATATCTGGCGCAACGGCAATGGAAAATGCAAACAAACGGGGAAAAATGTTAGGGCAACTAAGCAATCCGGAATAAAGTGTGAGGCAAGAGAGCTTTCACTCGCCTCCTTGCGATGAGGAAAATGTGGCTGAAGGAAGTGAAAGGTTGGGAGAGAAAACATGAGAGAAAAGGTGCATATATTTACATGTATATGTATGCATATGTTTATTTGTGTGTGTGTGTGTGTGTGTGTGTGTGTGTGTGTGTGTGTGTGTGTGTGTGTGTGTGTGTGTGTGTGTGTGTGTGTGTGTGTGTGTGTGTGTGTGTGTGTACATACATACATCCATAGATATATACATATATAGAGATATATGAACGTATATATGTGTATATATAAATATACATATATAGATAGATAGATAGATAGATATAGATAGATATACATATATATACATATATATGTGTATATGTATGTATGTATGTATACACACACACACCTCCCCCCCCCACCTCCCCCCACCCATCCACCCACACACACACATATACTCTCCACCCAACTCCGAAAAACAGACGGCGGCTCTTTCCTCGCGGCACATAATCAAGACAAGTAGAACGTGACGTAAGCTTCCTTGGTGCCAAGGGTCCGCCAAGAAAGCTCAGCTAACACTTGGATGAAATGCATGCAGGGTGATTAACGCCCTTCGCCCAAGACAAACGCTGTAATTGCTGTGTGGGAGGATACAGGGAGCGGGCGGTATCGGGTGGCTGGTTGCAGGTCAGAGGGGATATAGGGGGCGGGGTGGGAGGGGGGGAGGCGATTGGGTGCTTTGTTGTGTATGTGTGTTTGTGTTTGTGTGTCTGTTTGTTTTATGAATTTATTTTTCATTTTATTTCCGAAGGGAGTGTGTGATTCTGTGTATGTGTGTTTGTTTCATTGTTTTTTTCTGTTTTTGTGTTTGTTTACTTGTAATTGCGATTTATTTTTTTGTATTAGAGTATATATTTGATTTTTTATGTTTAATTATTGTGTTTGTGCCCTTACAGATGTTTTTTGTTCTCTACCGCACTCTTATTACTGCGTATGCGTTTGCAGCCATGATTTAAAGCAATGAGAAGGGGAGGTTGGAGAGGGAGGAGGGGGTGGTAGATGAGCACAACAAACCTTTACATTTTCCAAAGAGAAAGACTCTGTGACGCTTCTCTCTTATATGATTGAACTGTTTACCTTTGTGTTTTAGCATTGACTTATACAAATTATCATCATATTGTACAACATTAAGCATCAAATCAACAAATCACACAGATTAAGTGGGGGCACGTAACCCCCTTTGTATTCTCTCCTTCCTTGGCTATGGCACTGGTTTATATTCTGCGTTTGACTATGTACGCGTTTTTTGTTGGTATGTTTATATGCACACGGAGCAGCATGCCTCTGTGTGTGCGTCTGCAAAACACCATTTCCTTTGTGATACAGTTTTCGTTTGTACTCTGAATATCAATAGCAATTAACTGGCTGAAGGTCTGCTGTCCTCCTTCCCCTCCCGAAGTACGTTCAACTGAGAATTCCAGCAACAAAGAAACAGAAGGGTAAAAGGCTGGAATCCAATAGTGTGAGTGCCAATCCAACCCCCCCCCCCCCCATTCAGACGTAAGAGAGCGCGAGCGTTCGAGAGCTTGTTATTCAACCCTGTTACCTATCCCTTTTCCCTTTAGCCCTTAGTCCGTAGCCCTTATCTCCTTTATCCATAAGGTTTACCCATTACCTATACCCCTATGACTACTACTATTATCCTTACCCCTTGCCCCTCACCCCTTTCCCTCCAAAAGGGAAAATATATAAAGCAAAAAGGGTCGAGATGCCAAAAGAACTTAAGGTACTCTTGCAGAACACAACGCGCGGGGGCGAAAAAGGGTGCAATACAAGTGTGCAATTGCTATTCATTTTGAGGGGAGAAAGAATTGTTCTGCAACATTTGAAGAGGCAGGTGGAGGAGGAGAGAGGGGGGAGGGAGGAGGAGAAAGGAGTAAAGGAGGAGGAGAGAGGGGGGAGGGAGGAGGAGAGAAGGTGGAGGGAGGAGGAGAAAGGGGGGAGGGAGGAGGTGGAGGGAGAAGGGTGGAGGAAGGGAGAAAGAGTGATAAATAAGGGAAGAGGTGGGAAGGAGGAGGGAGATTGATCGGGGGTATTGAGGTAATAAGGGGGGGGGGGGCAGATGGATGGGGTGAGGGGAGGGGAGGAAGCGGAAGGGTAGGGGTAGGGAGGGAGTAATGATTGAACGAGGGAAGAGGAGGAAAGGAGGAATGGGAAGAAGTAAAATAGAGAGAGAAGGGGAGAGCGGATGGAGAAGAAGGGATCAGGGGGTAAAGAGGAGACAGGAAAGGCGAAGGATGAGGGGAGAGGAGAGAGGGGAAGGGAAGGGGACAAGGAGAGAAGAGCGGGGGAAGGGGAGAAAGGAGGGAGAAGAAGGGAGGAAGTAAAGAGGAGAGGGAAAGGGCAAAGGATAAGGAAATAGGAAAGAGGGAAAGGAGATAAGAGGAGAAGGAGAAAGGGAAGGGAAAGGAATTAGGGGAGAAGAGGAAGATTTAAGGGGAAGGAATGAGGAGAGAAGAAGAAGGTTTAGGGAAAAGGGAAAAGCGAAGAGGAGAATAGGGGAAGGGGAATAAAAGAAGAATTGAGAAAGGGGACAGCGATAAGGGCAAGAAAGAAGAGAAAGAACAAGGGGACTAAAGAAGACAAAAAGGGTGAGGGAAGGAATTCGATCTGCCGAAGGGTGGGATGGGGAGAGGAGAAAGGGGTACGTGAGACGGGAAAGGAGTTTAGGGGGGAAGGGGAGAGGGGGGAAGGGGAGAGGGAGGAAAGGGGTTTAGGGGGGAAGGGGAGAGGGGGGGAGGTGAGAGGGGGGAAAGGGGAGAGGGGGGAAAGGGGTTTAGGGGGGAAGGTGAGAGGGGGAAAAGGGGTTTAGGGGGGAAGGGGATAGGGGGGGGAACGAGGTGTCACATGAAGGTTTTGTGCCGAATAAAACTTTCAAAAGGTGAGGGGAGTCGCTTTCTCGTCACGTTGTTTTATTGTTCCTCGGATGGTTGAGCTTCTCTCTTGCTCTTTTATCTATTTCTTCCTCTTCGTTTCTATCTTTAGCATATCGTTGTTGCTGTTGTTGTTTCTTGGTTTCT
Source organism: Penaeus japonicus (assembly GCA_017312705.2). Lineage (NCBI taxonomy): Eukaryota > Metazoa > Arthropoda > Malacostraca > Decapoda > Penaeidae > Penaeus > Penaeus japonicus. The sequence continues at coordinate 189,624 of BOPN01001725.1, read as the reverse complement.
TCTTCTTCTTCTTTTTCTTCTTCATCTTGTTCTTCTTTGTCTCCTTTTTTTCTTCTTCATATTGGTATTTTCCTTTTCTTTTTCTCCTTCGTCTTATTATTCTTTATATCATTATTATTATTTCTTATTCGCCTTCTTCTTCTTTTTACTTTTTTTTTCTTCTTCTTCTTTCTCTTCGTCTTATTCTTTCTTTTTTCTTCTTCTTCTTCTTCCTTTTTCTTCTGCTTCTTCTTTTTCTTCTTTTCTTTGTTTTAATTTTCTTATCATTATTTTTTCTTTCTTATCATGATTTTTTTTCTTTTTTCTTGACTTCCATTTCATCATTACTGTTATCATCAGTATTATTATCAATATCATCATCATCATCACCTTCATTATCATTGTTATAATCATCATAATCATGACTATTATGATAACTACTACTTTTACCCTTATCATTCTTATTATTGTTATCATTATTATTCATCTTTTCACCATAATTACTATCATTAACATTATCATTATTTTCATATTGACATTACATTTCTTGTCAATACGTATGCCTCATTTTTTGTTGTTGTTTTTTGTTTGTTTGTTTTTGTTAAGTATCTTAATCTTTTATTTCCTATTTTCTCTTATTCAAAGGTTTTGCGCTTCCCTTTTTCTTTATTTTTCTTTTATTCTTTATTCCCTTTTTGTTTTTGTTTTTGCATTGCTACATATTTTGTTTTCATTTTTAGCTTTTGTTGAACGTAATGTTTTTTTTTTCTTATTTTGTTTTGTTTGTTCTTTTTTGTTTTCCTTCGTTTTTCACATCCCTTTTTGTATTGGTTCCCGTTTCATTTGTGTCGTTCGCTGTATTTCCTTTTTTTTTTTTCTTTCTTTCTTTCTCCCTCTCTTTCTCTTTCTTTCTTTTATGTGTGTCCCTCTCGTTCTTTCTCTCTCTCGCTCGCTCTCTGTATCTATCTGTCTTTGTCTCTATCTTTGCGTCTCTCTCCCTCTCTCTCTCTCTCTCTCTCTCTCTCTCTCTCTCTCTCTCTCTCTCTCTCTCTCTCTCTCTCTCTCTATCTATCTATCTATCTATCTATCTCTCTCTCTCTCTCTCTCTCTCTCTCTCTCTCTATCTATCTATCTATCTATCTATCTATCTATCTATCTATCTATCTATCTATCTATCCCCATCTCTCCCTCCCTCCCTCCCTCCCCCCTTTTCTCTCTCTCTCTCTCTCTCTCTCTCTCTCTCTCTCTCTCTCTCTCTCTCTCTCTCTCTCTCTCTCTCTCTCTCTCTCTCTCTCTCTCTCTCTCTCTCTCTCTCCCTCCCTCCCTCCTCCTCTCTCTTTCTCTCCCTCTAATTTATGTAATAAGATTATCCATAAATCTATATAGATAAGAAAAAAGATAACAAACCAACCTTCTAGACGTCTATTTCACCTGAGCAAATCCATTTTACAGAACCCAAGAGGAACAATGTAAATAACACACACACACACACACTGTCCTCCCTTCGCCCATTCTGAGCACCATCAGCGGGCCGACCAGAGCGAGGCAGGCAAGGAGGGTTCCCTGGAATGTATCCTATTCAGGAACACTCTTGGTAATGCGTGAGTCTCCTGTCCCCTCCCCCCTCTCCCCTCTCCCCTCTCCTTTCTCTTCTTCCTAGTCCTTTCTCTCTCTCTCTCTCTTTCCTCTTTTTTCCTTTCCTCTCTCTTCTCTTTCCTTTCCCCTTCCTTTTTCTTATATTCTTACCTCACCCCTTCCCTTTTTCTCCTCCCCCTCCTTTAACTTATTATCCCCTCCCCTCTTGTTCTCTCCTTCTATTCTCCCTCTTTTCCCCCTTAACCCTTCCCCTTCCCCTCCTTCTCTCCTCCCCCTCCCTCTCTCCTCTTTCTCTTTTCCCTCTTCTCTCTCCTTCCCCTTCACCTCCTCTTTCCTCTCCTCCCCTCCTTCTCTCCTCCCCCTTCCCTCCGCTCTCCCCTTTTCCCTCCCTTTTTTTTCTCTCCTCTCCTTCCCCCCCTCCCTCCTCCCCATCCCCCTCCCTTCCCCTCCTCCCTCCTTCCCCACCTCCCTTCACCCCTCCCCCTCTTTCACCCTCCCTTCCCAACCCCTTCACCCCTCCCCCTTCCTACCCCCTTCGCAAACCCCTTCCCTTCCCCCTCCCTAACCCCCCCACCCCCAGTCCACCCCCCACCCCCAGTCCACCCCCCGCACCCCCAGCCCACCCCCACCACCACCTCCCATCAGCCTGGGAGCCCCAAGGTAAGGAATGTGCGTAGAGATCCCGCCAGCCCAAGCTCGCTCTCGCCCGGATGAGATCATGAAAGTCAGACAGATAGCTCGAAGCTCGCGAATGTCTCCCTCCACACTGGACGTTGCTTGTGCTTTCGAATGCAGACGATGAGACGCGACTGTCAACAACTTTCCAACTTATTTTCTAAATGTGTCCTAGCTGCGAAGGATAGGATGGGGGGGGTAGGGGTAGGAGGGGAGGCATGGGGTCTGTTATTTCGTTGGATTCTTTTCCCGGGTTGATCTGCTCTAAGTGTTCGTTTCTCTCTCTCTTTCTCTTTGTCTTTCGGTCTCTCTCTCTCTCTTTCTCTTTGCCTTTCTGTCTTTCTATCTCTCTCTCTCTCTCTCTCTCTCTCTCTCTCTCTCTCTCTCTCTATATATATATATATATATATATATATATATATATATATATATATATATATATATATATCTTTCTCTCTCTGTATGTCTTAATTATTTTTCAGAGTTTTGTTTTTCTGTTTGTTTGTTTTTTCTTTATTTTATTCTCCTTCTGTTTGCCTCTCTCTCTCTCTCTCTCTCTCTCTCTCTCTCTCTCTCTCTCTCTCTCTCTCTCTCTCTCTCTCTCTCTCTCTCTCTCTCTCTCTCTATCTCTCTCTCTCCAAATCTCTCTCTCTCTCCAAATCTCTCTCTCTCTCCAAATCTATCTATCTATCTATCTCTCTCTCTCTCTCTCTCTCTCTCTCTCTCTCTCTCTCTCTCTCTCTCTCTCTCTCTCTCTCTCTCTCTCTCTCTCTCTCTCTCTCTCTCTCTCTTTCTCTCTCTCTCCAAATCTCTCTCTCTCCAAATCTCTCTCTCACTCAATCTCTCTCTCCCTAAATCTTTCTTTCTCTAAATCTCTCCAATTCTTTCTAACTGCCAGACTCCTAACAT
>BOPN01001725.1:166465-176465 GCA_017312705.2 Penaeus japonicus | reverse complement strand
TACGGCAGATGTCATAAAAGAGAACCATTTCCTGCATACAAATTTTATATGAATTAATTTCCTACGACACAGAGAGAAGCGAGAATGAAGAGTTTTAATGATTTACACATATTAGCATTAGGGAGGTATATTTAATTAGAAAATGAGAGACCGAGAGGGGAGGATAACGACTGGAACAAAATTAATGGCTCAGAAATGGTTCCTCTTTAATTCGACTTGAGAGACACGGATGAAGAAGATCCGAAGAAGGAGAAGTAGGATGCCAAAATTTGTGAAGTGTTATTAATGCATTGGTGTTTTATTAATTAATGGCTCTGACGGTTTATTCTTGATTTTCAATAGAGTGAAAGCTTGAAGACTTCGTGAAATCTATTAATCCATTCGTTCGGCTAGTGAGATAATGAAGAAATCAAAGTAAAAAAAAAAAAAAAAAAAAAAAAAAAATCTTTAAAATTTACATATTAGATTTAGATTCATGGATTATTCAAGCTTTCCAAAAAGCAGAAGCTTTGAGAATTTGTTTAATCTTTTAATCCACTGAAGGGACTCCACCGGAGAGGAACTGAAGACGAAAAAGAAGAATCACATTATCTATGAAGTCTTTGGAAGTCATTCGACGAAGGATATATGACCTGCGGCAGGTTGCGCTGAGAACCTGCAGTTGCATTGTTAGCAATATCGGGGGAAACAATGTCCATAATGTCAAGCATGAACTGAATGTTTGTATTTGTGTGTATATACATATATATACATATATATACATATATATACAAAGAGAGATAGAGACACAGAGAGAGAGAGAAAGAGAGAGAGTGAGAGAGAAAGAGAAAGAAAGAGATAGAGAGAGAGAGAAAGCACGCGAGCTGAAAAAGAAACAGTGAGCAATGGAGTGAAAATCTTTCAAAACTCCGCTATAAATGAGAAAGCGGGAGTAAGGAACTGTGTTTCTCAAGCCTTAAAGCATGAGTTGCTGTCGCCTTGGGGCTACGGGACTAAAAGAAATGAGAACCTTGAGTGATTCATAATGGAAAAGTTAGCGATCAATGAAGAGAATCAATTGGTAAGATTTAAAATGGAGAATGAGGATGAAGAAATCCGATAAGAGCAAAGAAAAAAGGAAAAAAAATATGTTTAATCTTTTCCACAGAAAAATATTTTATGAATTATACTACGATCTGTGTGTGTGTGAGAGAGAGAGAGAAAGAGAAAGAGAGAAGAAAAAAGAAAGAAAGAAATATGAATTGAGCGAAAAAACGAGAAAAGAAAATGAGAGAGAAAAAATAGATAGGAAAAAAGGTAAAGACACTGACGGAAAAATTGCATTATGTCAAGTGGATATGAAGGAGATACATGACCTCGTATTTCGCCGACGGAGAAAGTCAAAAGGAAATGGCGACGACAACAGTAATCATAAGGAGAAGGAGGTGGAAGAAGGAAAGAAGAAGAGAGAAGAAAAAGGAAAAAAGGAGTCTAGACAAATGCCAAAAATAACAAGGAAAGGAATAACAATTTGATAATGATGATAATTATGATTATCATTAGCAGGTGGAGTGGGAGGGAGGAGGAGGAGTGGGGAGGAGAAGAAGAAGAAAGGAAAGGTGGAGGAGGTGGGAAGGAGAAGGAGAAGGGGAAGGGAGAGATGGAGAAGGGGAGAGAAGGAGGGGGAAGAAAAGTGGGAAGGAGAAAGAGGAGGAGGGGAAGGGGGAGGAAGAGAAAGGGGATGGGGGAGGAGGAGGTAAAGGAATGGGAGGGAGAAGAGGAAGGTGGAAGGTGGTGCGAGAGAGAAAGAAGAAGACAAAGGGAAAGAAATCATGTACTCGCCGGTGGTAAGGAAGGAGGAAGAAGAAGAAGAGGAAGAAGAAAAAGAAGAAGAAGAAGAGGAAGAGAAAGAAGGAGGAGAGGAAGAAGAAAAAAAAGGAAGAAGAAGAAGAAGAGAAAAAAAAAGAAAAAAAAAGAGGAAGAAGAAGAAGAAGAAGAAAGAGAAGACAAAGAAGAATACAAACAAGTCTCTCATGATTAGGATTAGTGAACCGCATCCATGATTAATGATGATGAGCGCCATGATGAGAAAAAGTTCCAGAATGTATTGAGGATCAAATCGAAAATTCAGCGTAACATTTCGGCCGACGCAAACTTGTGAGAATTGTGGAATGTTGTCTGAAGAAAAAAATGTGAATTATCTGTAGGACTTTTGTCACAAAATTTCGGGCGAATTAAAGAATTGGGTGGAGAGAGAGATAGAGATAGATAGATAGATAGAGAGAGAGAGAGAGAGAGAGAGAGAGAGAGAGAGAGAGAGAGAGAGAATGAAATACAGAGAGAGAGAGAGAGAGATGGATGGAAAAGGAGAGAGAGGGAGAAGGGGGAGGGAGAAAGACTAGTGACATATAGAGATCGAAATAGCGACGCAACACATTCTATTTCATGCAATGTAACTCTCACAACGGAAATACTTTGGCAAATTTTATATGACTCTGAAAAAAGTGTTAATAACAAATGCTATCGTCCAGCGTTGCAGCGATGCTTATAATGTGCTGCGTTTAAAATGAAATTCTGTTCTGCAATAACGCTGTATTGGAAAAAAAAAAAAAGGCAGTTGCTATGTTGTATATAAAAAAAAATGGATCTCGTAAGTTCCATAATAAATCATTAATGTTGATGAAAATGTTTTTCTTTTTTTTCTGCCGCACCTAAATAAGCGAATGACATACATATACACGCACACACATACATACTTGAAAACCAAACAGCGAAGGGAGACACAAGACACGTCCTGCCCTGCCTTGAGGAAGCTACAGGGCGAAAAGGCCTTGATTTCAACTTCTTCAGCCTGTATCCTTCACACATACATACGCACACACAAAAACATACACATACACAAACAAACACACAGACATACATACACGCACACACACACACACACACACACACACACACACACACACACACACACACACACACACACACACACACAAACAAACACAAAGTCTTAACCTCCAGCAGGTCCAGCCATGCAATTATCAAGTGTCTGTTTGCTGCCAATCATGCACCCCTTCCATTCCTCACCCTCATGCGACCCCACAACTACAGATAGCAATACGCATGCATCAACTTACCACCCTTGCAATGCCATGCAACGTTGCAGGATGTCTATATCGCTTCGGAATTCTCGATGAGGAGAATACTGATCTCTTTACCTACAGTGGGAAAAGTACTAAGAAAAGATTGGGAATGTGTGTGTGTGTGTGTGTGTGTGTGTGTTCTATGATTTATAGACATGGGTGTGCAGTATATGTAAGCGTATAAGAGAGAAAGAGAAAGAGAGAGAGTAAGAGAGCGAGAGAGAGAGAGAGAGAGAGAGAGAGAGAGAGAGAGAGAGAGAGAGAGAGAGAGAGAGAGAGAGAGAGAGAGAGAGAGAGAGAGAGAGAGAGAGAGAGAGAGAGAGAGAGAGAGAGAGAGAGAGAGAGAGAGAGAGAGAGTGAGAGAGCGAGAGAGAGAGAGAGAGAGAGAGAGAGAGAGAGAGAGAGAGAGAGAGAGAGAGAGAGAGAGAGAGAGAGAGAGAGAGAGAGAGAGAGAGAGAGAGAGAGAGAGAGATAAATAGATAGAGAAATAGAGTGTATGAATGGCTGCTTGTAGATGTATATCTCGAGAGTTAATATGCTTTCTTACCAAGCCAAATAAATGTTGATATAACGATTCCCAAAGAAAACAAATCTGAAGAATTTCTAATAACATTCAACAACAAAAAATTATCGGAACATTTTATTCCAAAACCGAGCCAACCATCAGATTTTTTTTTTTTTTTCATATTTTAGTTTATTCTATATATACATTTTTCACCCACTTTTTTACACATATGATTGATATCCGAGCATGCACGCGACGCATTTTAAAAGTTTTCTTTTTGCCTTTGTCTTTTTTTCTGATATCTTCTTTTTACGGTTAAAATGTTGCAAGGTACCGGATGATAGTCCAGGTCACCAGAATCATGGGATCATGCACACGGATGAGTTTATATAACGCGGATATACCAAACGCAACTGGGCTCGGGCGGTCTGTTTAATTAATACAACTTTTTCATACGTGTACACACACGTGTGTGTGTGTGCATACACACACACACACATACACACACACACACACACACACATATATATATATATGTGTGTGTGTGTGTGTGTGTGTGTGTGTGTGTGTGTGTGTGTGTGTGTGTGTGTGTGTGTGTGTGTGTGTGTGTGTGTAACAAATCAAGAACCCCAACATAAAAGACGAATCAAATAAACACTAGAAAAAACTCTCACGCTCCACTTCGACCTAAACAGATAAACGTATAGTAAGATCGCGAGCCTATGGAACGTGACAGGAAGGCCATTGAAGGCCGTCTCCTAGAATCCCTCTGAGGCCGGATATTGGCTAGGTGGAGGAGGAGGAGGAGGAGGAGGAGGAGGAGGAGGAGGAGGAGGAGGAGGAGGAGGAGGAGGAGGAGGAGGAGGAGGAGGAGGAGGAGAAGAAGGAGAAGGAGAAGGAGGAGGAGGAGGAGGAGGAGGAGGAGGAGGAGGAGGAGGAGGAGGAGGAGGAGAAGAAGAAGAAGAAGAAGAAGAAGAAGAAGGAGGAGAAGGAGGAGGAGGAGGAGGAGGAGGAGGAGAAGGAGGAGGAGGAGGAGGAGGAGGAGGAGGAGGAGGAGGAGGAGGAGGAGGAGGAGGAGGAGGAGGAGGAGGTGGTGGTGGTGGAGGAGGAGGAGGAGGAGGTTGTGGCAGTAGAGAAGGAGGAGGAGGAGGTTGTGGAGAATGAGGAGGAGGAAGAGGGGCAGATACATAGAAAGGGGAGGGAGAGAAGTGGAGGGTGATAGTGTTGGAGGAGAAGAAAGAGGGAGGGAAAAGGGGGATGGAGGAGGAGGAGAAGGAAGAAGAGGAACAACTGAAGAGAATTGAGAAGAAAAAAGGATAAAAGAGAGGAAGAAGAAAAAGACACGTAAGGGAAAGATACCAAAGATTAAATGGAGGGCGAAGAAGAGGCGTCGGAAGCAGGTGGAAGAACGGGTGGGAAGTAGAAGTGGAAGAAGGATAAAAAAAAAATAAAGTGGACTGGAAAAAAATACAAGAGGAAAAAGTACGCGGTTCTCCATTCACGCTATATTATCCCAAGCACTCCAGTATCGCCACCTTCACTTCCGAGGACCTTTATTCAATGTGGATGACCGAAACCATTCAACACGAAAAGAAAAAAAACAGCGGGTGGTGTATAGAGCATTTTAATAATATATATAAATATGATAATATAAAAAAGAAAAAAAGAAGAAACGGAGGCGGACGAGAAAGGAGAACACGAGGAGGTGGAGGAGAATGACAAGGAGGTTCCAGGAGGAGGAAGAGGAGGTGGGTGAGGAGAAGGAGAAGGAGGAAGAGGAGGAGGAGACGGAGGAGAAGGAGAGAGGAGGAAGAGGAGGAGGAGGACGATGACGACGACTACGACGACGAGGAGGAGGAGGAGGAGAAGGAGGAAAACTTATTTTCAAACAGCACAATTGATCGGTTGTTGATACGAAACCCTATCTAGCGGCCGTCGGTATGACCCTTAACGTCCTCTAATACAAGGACGAGTTTGAAAACCTCCCACGAGGTAAGAGTAGTTGAGCCTTCACGGCAGATGAGCCTCCTTAGCCCAGCTGAGGAGGAGAGTTCCCGGCTATTCACGGCATCGCAAGCAATTAACGGGATGATGGCGACTGGAGTGAGCCCAAAGTGGTGTGTTTAAGTGACAGCGTACCGTCATCACGGGGGAACCTTCCATTAGCAACCGTGCGTGATATCGTATGTTAAGAAAAGCGAGGGAAGACGAAGGGATTGGAAGGAGAGGAAGGAGAAATCAGGATCCCATGTACAATTGGAGGTAATCTCTCCAGAACTACGAGTCGACGTCAGGAAGTTCATGCACGGCTAAGTACTTCTACTGGGACACTTAATAGTACAGCCGTCACGCTCAGTAGGTATTCTAATCATTCTCTTGTTTTGTCCACGTTGTTTCAGGAACAGCGCATCATCACATTCTAATCATTCTCTTGTTTTGTCTACGTTGTTTCAAGCACATCACCACATTCTAATCATTCTCTTGTTTTGTCCACATGGTTCAAGGAAGTGTCCATCACCGCCTATGCTGATACCACTATGACGAGGGATAGATCTGACAGGCGACAGTCATCTTTCAACCTGATCATCGCATGGACTGGCTGATCAATGATTACTCAATATGCACCATCAGCAGCTGTCTTGCTATACCTGTCCAGCTCTCCACTTTGTGTCAGTCAATTTAAATAGCACATCAGTATTGCAAGAGAAAGCACTAATCACGTCACCCAGGCAAGGCTGTCTCTCCATTCACGGAAATAATTTTCAAAAAGATATCTTACAGAAGTATAAATGAATTAAAAAGTGGACATGACTTTGAAACTTTTCGCCACAGAATAACAAGCAAGGACAAAGGGCCAAAAATTAAGCATTGACGGTTCTGGCTGCACCTTCGTCAACAAAGAGCTATGCCGGCCTGAAGTAAGCCTCATACAATGCAGCCTCAGAGATCAAGCCAAAATAAGGGAGAACTGTCAACTCGGTTTGTATTGAGCGGTTGCCGCGAGATCATAGACTCAGAGTGTCAGCATAATGTTCTGGCATGTTTAATTCACCTGCTCTTTAACAGGGACACTGGCCTGACAGATAATCCCCATAATTCCATACAGGCCAACAGATAACATAATTTGGCCTGACAAGGAAAATTCACCTAGTCAGTAACTTCACGAACATCCCTGTGATGTTGAATTACAGCGTCCGTCAAAGGGGTTGAGGAAAAGGAGAGATGTCTGTATTTAAACTGTAGTCTCATAGCCGAGTGTTCATTTTTATCAGTGATATCCTATCATCCTATCGACAGAGCCTTTGATTGAATAAAACACAGTAATCCTTAGATTACGTAACTGGATACCCTGCAGCAGGTTGTATTCATGGACGAGACGAGCGTGGAAATTATGAAGTAATAGTTCAGCATCATCCTTTCTTATTCATTTACCGTAAATTGTTTGCGGGCGGTCGCCTTGGTTACTGTATGTCGCGGATATGAGAGTCAAGTGCATGAAACTTTACAAAGACAAAATCGTCGATATAATAGCAACATTAAAAGAATTTACGTTATAACTTCACTTCCCCTGAAGCTCTGCTCTCGAATTTTCCTCTTTCTATGTCGTGTATGTCACCTTCACAAAATATAAGTCAATATTTTTTTCCCATTTAATCCCTCAGACCTTTTTCAGATCCTCATCTCAACTCATCATATGTGCTTTAAGTGTAAGTGTGGCCTCATAAGCAAATGCTGACTGAAAACCCATTTGGGGCCAAAATGGGTTCCTTGATCTAATTTTTGGAGACTGGAATACTTGATGTCGTCTTTGCTCTCCCTCCTTTGTCGTTTTGGTTTATTATCTGATGTTTGTTTGTGTTTTATTCTCTTTTAGTCTTTTTTCGTATTTCTCTCTTTTATCACTTCGATTCCCTGAGTCTAGTAAAGTAATGTCTTTGTTTTCTCTCTCTCTCTCTCTCTCTCTCTCTCTCTCTCTCTCTCTCTCTCTCTCTCTCTCTCTCTCTCTCTCTCTCTTTCTCTATTTATCTCTCTCTCCCTCTCTCTTCCAGAACTCCCACAACTCTTAAATCAGAACGAAAATTACTTTTCTTTACCTCCCAAATGTCAGCTTGCAGATCCAATGGCCAAAATAACTACTACGGCTGAGCTATGTAACCGATTTCATCTCGCTAACATACAGTACATCGATGGACACTGTACTAAGGAAGTGTAATTACCAAGTTCTTCGGAAACCAGGTTAGTCCGAGGGGATTCTAATGAGGATTCCCCTCCCGTTATTAGATGCTGTTCCCCGGAAGGACTTTCGTACTTGGGATATAGATGAAGGAGTAATTGTCTAGGAAGAGATTCCTAAGTTTGGAATTTTTTAACTCTCCTGATTTGCATAGTGGGAGGTCTATTCTTCCTTGGATTGTCTTCATTTTGAGGCCTATCGAAAGATTGTAGGCTCAGCTCTAATCAAAATAAACGCCAAGATTTAGAGTCTATACTACAGTACGTGGATTGCCAGATATTTGTTGAAATGTGTTTTAAATGGATGTTTACGGACCATTTGACAAAGGGTAAAGTCACTCATAGTTGATTTCTATATATTGTTTGGCAAATAGAATTAATGTTTCCGTTATTTATTAATTCCGAATACTTTGCTTATTCACTAGTTACTCACTCATACCCTGCCGATGATATTTATCACAAAGTGATACAAAAGTTATTTTATCATTCCCTCATCATATCTTCCATCATCCTAACTGATCGCCAGTGACTTTCCTCAATACATTCACATTTTCCCCTAATTAGCACATAGCGAAGCAGACAAGTTAATTAGAGTCAATTAGTAGATATATCCTTTTCCGTCCCTCTGTTACCACCGGGTCATCAAAGAGAGAGCAGCATTGCAAAGTATTGCATAACAGAAGGGTCTCCTCTTGAGTGCGAGTCATGTCAACACTTGCAAGTATCAATTCACCTTGCATGGCAATGGCTAATGAGCAATCCGACTCCAGACTCGATTCAAAGCCGCATTTGCAAGGGAAATGCCTGTAAGGACAATCCTGCAGGAATCCGAGTTTTCGGAAATATGTGTTAACTGAAACAGGCGAGGTGCCTTTTTCTGTGCTTTGCTTTTTCTGTGAGTAGGTGGGGCCTTTTATTGCCATTATCGTTATCATTGTTATCACTGCTGTTGTTAAGGATATTATTCTTATTACCTTTATTGTCATTATTATGAATCTTATCATTACTATTATCATTACTACATTATTGTTGTTTTGTTATTGCTGCTCTCATTATCATCATAATATCATTATTACCGCCATCATCATTATCGTAATTCTTATCATTACCCCCTTTATCATTTTCATCATCATTATCATCATCATTTTCATTATCATCATCATTTTCATTATCATCATTATCACAGTTATGGTCGTTATCATTATCATTATCATCACCATTGTTATCATAATCACCATTCATTTTTCGTAAGTAGAAGAGACCTGCACTTATTTGTTTATCTTTTAATTCTTTTCCGTTCTATACTAATGTAGTTTCTATATTTATTTACATCTGGGTTATGCAACAGAAAATTGTGAAGATCCCTTCATTACTCCATGGACCCCAAAAACACTGGTTTGCACTTTTTTTCTTATTTACCCTTTTAGCCAATTCACAGGTATCAAAATAACCCTTTAGGTAGTTCACCAGTCCCAATCCCCCCCCTTCAACCGCCTTACTAGTCCCAGTCTACCTTTTCAACTGGCACACTAGTCCCAATTCACCCCTTACGCTAGTTGCCCCAACGCCATGCACCCCTTTGTATGGATGAGGAAAGTAACCAATTGTTGTATGTAGTATGAATTTGTATTTTTTGTATACACTTTTATGAAACTCTATCACCAAATTAAGGATTTTTTTTCAAATGACGTATATTTTTTAAAGTCTATATTCTCTCTTTCGTCAGCCATCCACCTACTCAAAGGAATCCATACCCTAGTATCCTGAAATATACTCCCAGAGGGTAAATTTACCCCTGGTTGGGAAATCCTACACTGTCACATTCCATTGTTAGTCGACTCCATCCAAGAGAAGCGAGTGTGACACCTTATTTTGCGACAGATCATCAGTATGTGCGAATGGAGAGCCAGGCACCGGGACTAGGTTTTATTGCACACAGATCACTCGCATATTTGCACGTAATTCTGTACATTTGTCGCGTGCCGAAGGGTCACTTTTTAGAAAGATTGGCACTGTTTCTACTGTGCGGGTCTTGTAATAGAAACACGTTCACAGGCATTCACGTACTCACACACACACATGCATACAAAAATGTGAGTATGTAGGTGTGTATATATAGATAGATAGATAGATAGACACA
>BOPN01001725.1:148965-153965 GCA_017312705.2 Penaeus japonicus | reverse complement strand
TTGGTCGATCGGTGCAGCTTAATATGGTGAATTGATAGGAAGCAAGTTGAACCTCGGTTGATTATCATAATCGTTGCGTTATCATGATTATTACTGGTATCATCATCATCATTTACAAGAAGTTGAATGCCGACTTATTATCATAATCGCTGCGCTATCGTCATTATTACCAGTATCATCATCATCTTTACAAGTTGAATGCCACACACACACACACACACACACACACACACACACACACACACACACACACACACACACACACACACACACACACACACACACACACACACACACACACACACACACACGCACAGATCAAAGAAAATGGCCGAGTCATCATGACACAGAAAGTCACGAATTCCCCAGTGTGTCATCGAGGAAGTCTTCCTTGGCACAGCGGAGGGGAACGACCACTTTTTGTCGAGGTCGTCATTTCATAGCAACGAAAATAATTGGCAAGAAGTGATCGGGGTTGAAACATATCTAACGGGCGACTTATATCTTAAAATTTAGGTAATGTGTGTCTAGGTTGATTTTCTTATCTAGCATAGCCACCCAGTTACAAATAATGGTAGATCAAGAAATGAATACATATCTCTTATTTTTCTTCTTATTGAAGCATGTATTCATATATTTTGTCAATTCGAATACTAAATCTTTTCATATACAATAGTGTAAAAATGGATTTCTTTACAGAAGCTTCTTATTTACAATCCCATAACTAATATAAAGCAAAATACGCGAATAGAGCTTGAGTATAGAGGGAGAAAGCAAAGCAATATCTTTCCTTTTCAGCTTTTTATACGTGGATGGTTACCGTCTCAGCTTCGTTTTAACTTAGAAATACAAGAATAGTAGATGCTAAAACGGCTTATATGTCCTCCAACGCCTTCAAAGAAAAATAGGCAGTCTTGGGCATAGGCATTCACGTAGGCATAATGGCTCTTGGGACTAACCTGGTTATTAGAATATTATGGCTGTCACAGGGGTAGGCTCTTACTGTAATCTCTTTATGTGCCACCATTACTACAATTGCTTTTTTTTATTGATGCCATTATAGTCACCATTATATACGTCGCATCATATATATCATCACCAGTAACAGATCCACAATGTTTCAAAGAAAGGGGACTAGATTATAACAAAAGGGTTCCAAGCACTGGTGGGTTGAGGCTATAAGCTAGCTCACCTAACAGGGATTTGGAGCATTTCAATCAAAGGCATTTTCCAAGCATTTCGCGGGGCATTTTCCAAGCATGTAACAAATGGCTGTAATATGACACCAGTAGTAAATAATCGATCCAGGCTCGCATGGTTTCAGTAAGAAAAAAAAATAAAGTATTTCAGTTTTGCGTGAATATCTACTCAATCATATCAATCATCTATACATATAATTTAAGTTGTATTTGTGTACTATTTTGAGCAGAATTATATATACACTGTTGCTCTGATGATCAACGAATTGCATTATATCAACACCATTTCCATCGCCATCAACATTCTTATCGTCACAATCATTATCGTAATTATTGTCCTTTTCATACTCACTGTGTAGAGAAGATTAGGTCAAATACTGTTTTTTACCTCGCAAAATAACACATGATTTGTCAAACCTAGATCTAAATGCGACAAGAGAAAATTAAATTCAGAAAAAAAAGTTACGACATTGGTAATCCATCACTATATTTTATCAATAATATCTATCACAGAGACATAAACCTTTTCGTTTTAATGGCCATCCTATTGTGTCTGCGATTTACAACCACCAATACAAAAAGGGAGCGAGTAAGTTACACATTTATTCAACTGTAGAAATACTTGCGGAGTATAAGACTTTTACATTCTTCCCTGGTATTTCGCTAGAAAAAAAAAAAAACTGAGTAAAGAACACGCAAACATATACAATACGGGAATGAATATATATATATATATATATATATATATATATATATATATATATATATATATATATGTGTGTGTGTGTGTGTGTGTGTGTGTGTGTGTGTGTGTGTGTGTGTGTGTGTGTGTGTGTTTGTGCGTGTGTTTGTGTAGGTATGATTGGTTGCTGAATTTTACATGAAATAACCATATCTTTGGGTCGAGAAATCAAAAGAAATGGATATATCTTGAAAAACAAAAGTCATGCACCAGTCTAAATTTCAGTTACGAATAATTATTGAATTTCTGTTCTCGTTAATAAGCTATTCCTTCGCGCGTTCTCTGTCTCTCTCTCTTTTTCTCCCTCTCTTGTCAATTCTCATTGTCTTTCCCTCCCTTTCCCTGTCTCTCCTTCCTCCTTCTCCATCTTTTCATCTCCTTCATCTTTCTTATTCCCTCTCGTTATTTCTTTCTGCCTCTACTTCTCTTTATCCCTTTTCCTTTCCCTCTCTTTCTCCCGTACCCCCTCCCCCCACCCTCTCTCTCTCTCTCTCTCTCTCTCTCTCTCTCTCTCTCTCTCTCTCTCTCTCTCTCTCTCTCTCTCTCTCTTCCTCTTCCTCTTCCTCTTCCTCTTCCTCTCCCTCTCCCTCTCCCTCTCCCTCTCCCTCTCCCTCTCCCTCTTCCTCTCTATCTCTCGCTCTCCCCATCTCCCATTCTTCCTCTCTCTTTCTTTTTAACATGTGATAGGAACACCACCTATTGATCGTGCATGGAGCCAAGGCACTTTGTTGTTGTGCTTGTTTGTGTGTGTGTGTATTTTTTTGTATCTTTTTCTCTTTCCCTCTTTTCTTTCTCGTTTTTCTTTTTGTTAGGGGGATGTAGTTAAATTCCCAATCACATTGCAAACTACATATCGCTACGGGGAAAATAATCACCAAAGTCAAAATGAATCAACACTATTGTTGACTTATATTGTCTCACTAATTGTCTTGTTCATATAATCAACCTCCATGTAATTTTGTCGCCATCATATTGAGTCCCAGGAACGACAGTCCTAGTTTACTCCTTTCAACACAAACAGGAACAACAGTCCTAGTTTACTCCTTTTAACACAAACAGGAACAACAGTCCTAGTTTACTCCTTTTAACACAAACAGGAACAACAGTCCTAGTTTACTCCTTTTAACACAAACAGGAACAACAGTCCTAGTTTACTCCTTTTAACACAAACAGGAACAACAGTCCTAGTTTACTCCTTTTAAACACAAACAGGAACAACAGTCCTAGTTTACTCCTTTTAAACACAAACAGGAACAACAGGGCAACAGAGCCGAATCGTTAAGAATTCCTTCATTTGGTCCTAACGGTAAGGGAATGCGACCACGAAGGCCTTTTGATGCGTTAGTCCCAGAACAAGGACGGAATTATTAAAGCAACGCGGCCATTACCTGATGGACGGACATTCCTCCTGTACGTGTGTGTGTGTGTGTGTGTGTGTGTGTGTGTGTGTGTGTGTGTGTGTGTGTTTTCTTGATTTTGTTCTATATATCTATAAGGTAGTCATTTATATCTGGCTTGCGTTGAGACTATCGGCGTTGCACGGAATATCATGCGTTGTTGTTGTTTTGTTTTGTTATTTTGTGGGCATTAGTGGTTGATACAGCAATTGTTGGTCATGGTACCACGGATAGCTCTTCAACACTCAGCCTTAGAAAATCGTCAGCTGTATCAAGCAGACCACAACTTTTCTCTCACGCAAAAAAAACTTCTGCACAAATAAGCTTTAATAATATGGGAATTCAACATCAGGTTCGCGGGACCTATGCGTGAGACACACAAAGAACCAAGATCACTTGAAGATATCCTCTTGCTGAATCACAAGGACGAAGCTGTTACTGTATATTTTCTGTCGCCGAGGCAAAGATAACCCAACATTATTGTAAGTTAACCTTAGTTATTAACAGCCTTACTGATTTACCACGTGGGGGAAGTGCAGTTTGTTTACGATGAAAACTTAAAAGATATGAACCCTAAATTCATTTTAATCGTTTTTTTATTGACAATAAATGATTTATAACAGCACTAAAAAAAACTTTTAGCCTCCGTTCTAAATCCAAACACAATATGCCATGATATTGTACAACCTCCAATTTCGTTTTATGCCAGACACGGGAATGATATTGATTGATCAACCTTGTTTTCTCACCACAGGACAAGATGGGTGTTTCCTGAATGCATTTGAGTTACCAACATATGAAAAAAAAACGTATGACGTAGGTCTGCCTTTCGAGACATCTCATCCGAATTGTAAATGAATTGTTCATATTTTGTTTTAGTTTTTCCTTCTGTGAACAAGCATGCGAATTGATCATGTTAATCCAAGCTCCTATACATATATATAACTTATCAAAAAAAAATGAAAAATAAAATAACACGATGTCAAAAAGAAAAAAAAATAGCTCAGTCTCCCCTACGGCATTGTGCTGACAGGTGCTTGTTTTGAGATCACCTTTACACTCTGGAGCATTTTAACTCGCATTAGGGAAGGCCACGCGCCTCTTCGTGCCAGCTGTACGGGTTGTCTCGACTTTGATGTGACTGCGTTGGGTGATGGCCGCTCTGGCATCTCGGAGGGTCTCTGGCTTGTGTGCTGAAGCTGTCACTTGCAAACCAGACGTTGGCCACACCGGGTTAGTGTGAATTCCCATCTGCGCCCAAAGACCTTTCAGGAAGCCATTTGCAGGAGGGGTGATATTCAATTGCGTATGTGGCAAACCCCATGGGATAAAAAAGATAAAAAAAATACAGCTGCGTCTAATGCTTCGATTTTCCTCTTTTCAATTTCATTTTATTTTTCATTTATTTATCTATTTTATTTTTCATCTTTACTTTTGTCTATATTTTCATTCATATTTTCTCATCCAATTTTCGTGTTCTTAATCTAATTAAAACCGGTAATTGGGAAAAATAATAATTCTAAAGCACATTCTTTATCGATGATATAACTTAAAATGTACAATCCAGTGACTAAACGTCGAGTTTTCTTGGACCTAACCTAAAACCATTTCGAGGCGTCGAGCGGTGTGTTATGACGTGAGTAGAATCAGACAGCTTTTCAT
>BOPN01001725.1:131465-143965 GCA_017312705.2 Penaeus japonicus | reverse complement strand
AGAGAAAGAAAGTGACAGACAGACAAAGAGAGAGAAAGATATATATATATATATATATATATATATATATATATATATATACATATATATATATATATATATATATATATATACATATATATATATATATATATATATATATGTATATATATATATATATATATATATATATATATATATATATATATATATATATATATATATATATATATAACACACACACACACACACACACACACACACACACACACACACACATATATATATATATATATATATATATATATATATATATATATATATATATATATTCTAAAAGAGAATTAGGAAGTTCGTTGAAAAGACAATGGTACTTGTCTTCTATCGGTCTGGAAAGAGAAGCAGTAGATGGAAAGCCTTAAAAGTCAACAGCGTGTGTACACAATTGAGAGGACGCAAGGTGGAATGGCTGTTGGTCTGAATGTTCTGTAGAGTTCTCCCTCTCTTTCTTTCTGTCTCTCCCTCTCTCTCTCTCTCTCTTTCTCTCTCTCTCTCTCTCTCTCTCTCTCTCTCTCTCTCTCTCTCTCTCTCTCTCTCTCTCTCTCTCTCTCTCTCTCTCTCTCTCTCTCTCTCTCTCTCTCTCTCTCTCTCTCTCTCTCTCTCTCTCTCTCTCTCTCTCTCTCTCTCTCTCTCTCTCTCTCTCTCTCTCTCTCTCTCTCCTTCTCCCGCTCTCCCTCTCCCTCTCTCTCTCAATGCATGATATCTAAGATAGTACCATGTCCGAAAAAGTAAAAACAAAAGACATCTAACACAAATATTAGACCCTCCCCCCCCCTCGGGAATAAAGAAGCTTATCTGAAACAAACAAGATTTGTAAACACAAGAAAGTCAACAAGCGACGAGTAAACACCGAGCAAAGGATGGTTGAATGCAAGGCAGGAGGATTCGTGAAGTTTCCGTGAAATTCGGAGATTGCAAAAGTGAATCAAGAATGAAGAGAGAAGAACAAATAAAAACTAGCACTCCTAGTCAAAGGAGGAGAAGGGGTTCGAAGGTCTTTTGTTAATGCAGTAACTTGAACAAACATTCTTTTCATGTACGGTACGTTTAGATAAACGTCGTAACTGAATATGTACCGTAGTACCCATCGTACTTTCACTGAATTAACCAAACAAAGAGATAATTGACTTGGTTCTTTGAGGGAAATATGTCAAGGGTTAATAATGTACCAGGGAGCCTGAGACCCAGAAAGCCACAACAGCCTTGTAATGCGTGTGACAGTAACAGAAACGAGGAATAAACTTTTTCCTTAATACCCGCTACACACATGTGACACATATTGCTAATGTTTTAGTTTGCAACAATAATGCATACGAACGTTAACTGCGCTTAACTGATTTGTCGGATGATTACTTAACTCATGCATAGGCTGTTACCGAGATACGTTGGCATTCTAAATTGAACATACTGAGGCTAACGTCAACGTCATTTGCTTTCGGACATCGCGGTAATATTTATTCCAATT
This sequence comes from Penaeus japonicus, assembly GCA_017312705.2. NCBI lineage: Eukaryota > Metazoa > Arthropoda > Malacostraca > Decapoda > Penaeidae > Penaeus > Penaeus japonicus. The sequence continues at coordinate 142,461 of BOPN01001725.1, read as the reverse complement.
GTGATATTTATCATTTTAAAGTGCGTCTACGATTTACTAAAATTATGCGTAATTAAGAGTTAGAAGCTACAATGACATTTGACATTTAAAGTATTACTATAACACTCATAACGCACAGCTGTCTGTGATGTATGCATAATGAGAAGCCACAGTGACATGTGACACTCAGTAACTTACAATACTAGAACACAGCCGTACGTAATGTAGAGTTAGAATCGAGAGTGGCATTACCAGAGACTCCAAGTTACAGGACAACGACCAGACCGAGTAGACGACCACACGACCACCTTCTCAAGCGAAAAGCCCCAGAAATACGACGTGAATCAGGGCAAGCCAGCAGGAGGCAGAGGGGTCTTCACGGAGCCACCAAATTGGAGATCACAGGCAGCTGGGGCCTAACACGGTGATTTGGAGATTATCAAGAGAGGCAAGAGGTGGAAGTCACACTAATTGTTGGCTCGGGGACCTAGTTTATACGGAGTCATGGAAGGGGACGGCGGACGGTGTGTACGTGTGTGTACTGGTGTGTGTGTGTGCCTGTACGTGACTGTGTGGATCGTCGTTGCGTTTCTGTTTCTCTGTGTAGGTGTGTATGTAGGTGTGTTTGTGTGGTTGTGGCGTGAGGGGTGGGGGGGTTGTATGCGTAAGTGTGTGTTGATTATGCTTTAACACAGAAGTAAACGTAGACGTGCGTGTATAAAATCATTAACGAAGCATAACAGACCTATAACTCAATACTTATGCAAACGTCACAACAACAACTAAACATAAATCAAATCAAAATATCGTGTATTAGCATTCTAAGAAGAAAAAAAAATCTATTTCTAATTAGTGGGGACACATAAAATGATAATTATGCTGAAAAGTTCCTATAATTTGCCCCTGCTGATTAACGTTAGGTGAAAATGCTCTTTTATGGCCCTAATAATCTCGTATTCCCCAAACCCACAGCTCCTCTCCCGGCGGAGGAACTACACGAAACAAAAACTGAAGCTGTAAATTACGATGGGAAAAACTGCACCGCTTACTAAAGAGAATAGACGAACATGGTGTGTGTGCGTGTGTGTGTGTGTGTGTGTGTGTGTGTGTGAGTGTGTGTGTTTGTGCGTGTGTGTGTGTGTGTGTGTGTGTGTGTGCAATCATACAGAACATACTACCTATACAACAAAGCTATCTCTCCCACTTCTGCTTCAAAATGTAGTTTACACATATGTACTGAGTGTGTGTGGTGTGAGACAATAGACCACTATACAATGTGGATGAATGTGTACTCGTTTCCCCAACTACTTCAAGAACGCGTGTGAGTAGGATCGCCCCTACTCCTTCAGGTAAAGAGGTTATTAAGACTTCTTCCTGTAATAAAAGTGACTTTATTCTCGATTCTTTCCTTCGAGCACTGCACCTTCCTTGCTGCCTGCATAAAGACACTCAAATCCCTTTTGAATCTGTCTTCACAAATGGTCGTCCTTATAGCCAGTCACGTGAGAGGATAAAAGACACTTTGTATCTAGGAGCCTTTGCGAGAAAGGTTGCAAGTATCGACATCAAAGTGAAAAAAGGTCTGCGTTAGTACCTCTTAGCTCTTGCTCTCTCTCTCTTCCTCTTCCTCTCTCTCTTTCTTCCTCCACCCCCCCCCCTCTCTCTCTCTCTCTCTCTCTATATATATATATATATATATATATATATATATATATATATATATATATCACTATCTCTTTTTCTCTTTCTTTGCCTCTATCACTTCTCTCTTTCTCTCTTTCTCTCTCTCTCCTTCCTTCGTTCCTTCTTCTCTCCCTCCGTCCCTTCCTCTCTCCCTCTTCCTCCGTCCCTTCTTCTCTTTCTCACTACCTCCTTCCTTCGCTCATACTTATCCTCACGCGTCCCTTCCTCTCTCTCTCTCTCTCTCTCTCTCTCTCTCTCTCTCTCTCTCTCTCTCTCTCTCTCTCTCTTTCTCTTTCTCTTTCTCTTTCTCTTTCTCTTTCTCTTTCTCTCTCTCTCTCTTTCTCTCTCTCCTTTCATTCTTTCTCCTCTCCCTCCCTCCCTTCCTTCCCTCACCCTCTTTCTCAGTTGAGGGAAGTACTTGTAGGAGTTCAAAGAGGGAGTAAAGTGTAAACATCCTCTTTCTAGAGGGTCTTGGAGCATCTTGGCACCTCGGTATAGAATCAAGGGAGAAGGTGGGTGCCAAAATTGAACAGATAAATAGATAAGCAACATATCAAGGATAATAAAATCTACATAAACAAGGATAAAAAAAGGGAAGGGCAGTTCATTAAGAGGAAAGAGAGAAAGGGGACGAGAGACAGGTCAACAGATGACGACCGAGTGTGAAAAGTGTCTCTGAGCGGTGTTGGAGTGGAGTGGCGTTGCGAGGAGTGGGAGTCTCGTCCGGAGTGCGGCTGAGGATGGAGTGTGTTAGAACAGGTATTGAGCGAGCCGGAACACGGGGAGTCAAGCCTGGGAGAGAGGTGTGTCGGAGGGAGGAACTTATAGGGAGAGAGAGAGAAAAAAGAAAAAAAAAAAAACGGGGCCGCGTCTGGGATCACTTCGGTGTCTTCTGTCTCTGACGTTGTCTCTTTGCTTTCTCCCCTTCTCTGTCTTTCTCGTTCTTTCTTTCTCCTCTCTCTCTCTCTCTTTCCTTTCCTTTCCTTCCCTTCCTTTTATGTTATCTTTTTTTCCTTCCTTTCCTCCCATTCCCTCACCCTTCCTTTCCTTTTCTTCTTTTCCTTCCTTTCCCTACCCTTCCCTTCCTTCCCCCTCCCTTCCCTTCCCTTCCTTCCCCTTCCCTCCCTTCCCTTCACTTTCCATTCCATCCCATCCCTCCCCTCCCCTCCTTTCCCATCCCTTTAGTTATCTTCCCTTTCCTTACCTCCCCTTCCGTCCCCTTCCTTCCTCTTCCGTTCCCTCCCCTTTCCCCTTTCCTTCTCTTCCCATCCCATCCCATCCCTCCCCTCCCTTCCTTTCCATTCCCTTTCCTTTACTTTTCTTCCCTTCCCTTTACTTTCCTTTCCTTCGCTTCCCTTCCCTTCCCTTCCCTCCCCTCCCTGCCTCACCCTGCCTCACCCTCTCCTCCCTCTCTCCCTTTCATAAAATTGACTTCAGACTTCAGGTTAGAAAAAAAATAGATAGAAAATAAAAATAATCCTACATTTCCTGTCCTTTGTTCACTCAATGGGCGAACGGCGACATAAACTAACATGTTAAGGAGATGTATTGGCGACGTGTTTGCATTATACCGAGTATGAAAGCGCACGGCGCCTACATTTCTATCTAAACTCGCGGGGGAAAAAAAAGATGGAGAGGGACATACGTACGCGGGGAAGGGGGAAGGGGGAAGGGGGAAGGGGAAGGGGACAGGGGAAGGGGAAGGGGGAAGGGGAAGGGGAGAAAGATGCTTTAAAGGGGCTAAGTCCGTGAAGGAAAAAATAATGGGGAAAAGGACGAGGAAGACCGAGTATCTGACAAAAAGAAAATGGAATGGAAAAGGACGGACGTGCGTGGAGGAGGGTAGGGGGGGGGGAGAAAGATTATAGGGGCGAAGTACTTAAAACAATTTGTGGAAAGGGATGTGAAAGGCACGCGGGGAGAAATTTGGAAAGGGACGACACATGTGGGATGAATTGTGGAAAAGGAAGAGGCATCGGGGGATAAAAGTGGATAGGCACGTAAACCGGAAGAAAAATAATAACAAAAACTTATTATTTCTCTCTACAAGGATGTAGAAAAGAGCGGGGCATTCAAGAGAGATATCTAACGCGAAAAAATGCGAACAGGATCGAAGTACAAACAAAAACTGAGCAATTGCCACCGGTCGATTGTACTATCAGATGCAGACCAGGAAGTTTTCGCTCAAGAATAGTGATTTCAAGAAGGTCTTCCTCTTTTCCCTCATTCTTTCTTCTTTTCTTTTTCTTTCTTGTCTCTTGTATTATCTTTACTTTTTCCCTCTTAATATCTTTATCTCTCTTTTTCTTTCCTTTAATCTCTTTAATTTTCCTATTTTTTCTCTTTCTCTCACTCTCTCCAACTTTTTTCTCAATCTCGTTTAAAATCTCTCATTTTTTTCTTTCTATTCAATCCAATTCACTCTTTTTCTTTCGTTTCTCTCTTCCTCGTCTAATCAGCTCATGCCTCTTTTATTTTGTATTTTCTCTTTATCTTTCTAATACAGGATTTTACAACATTTGTAAAGGCGACATCAACCATGTAGGGAAATGGACAAAATACCATGGATCATATGAAATATCTCATTCTTAATTAGACATGAGTAAGAAAGCAGGATGAAGTGCTTTAAAAAAAGGTGTAAAAGTTGTAATATTTGGAAAATAAGTGCATTTGGTCGTGTCTTATCAGATCGGAGGAAACAATAATTTAAAGGCCGTATAAAAGAGTCGCAACCCATGTGGACATTTACGTTTGAAGTTCGAAAATAAACATTCCATCTAATCTTCGTATCTTAATTTCGAAGCTTAAATGTGTTGCCATTTCCCTGATCAGAAAATTTCTTACGAATATTTCACTTTTCATATCACCCGCAACCATGAACCATAACACTGATATCTTATAGACTCTTTTTTTTTCCTTCTTCTTCTCCTATAGGATGCACCTTCTTACGATCTGACACTGAAACATACGAAACAACTTCTATCTAATCTAATTCAATTCGCACATAGAAAAGAATTGTATTATTTTAGAATCTACACATTAAAACCTACGCCATGAGACTTTTCCTATACCATGATAAATTTTCTTCCTCATGAGACAGGACAGCATAGCTAAAAATAGTAAGCACGTCCATTTTGGATGCAAGAACGTCCAACCTGCACTGTGACATTTATATGTAATATGATTGATTACCATTAGTTTCCTTTGTACAAGTGACTTTTGTATAAAAAAAATAATTGATGTAAGAAAAACTATTATTTTTCTTACCTTCTCTATTTCTGAATTATAATGAATCTGTTGTCAATACTAAGCTAATTATTTGTCTCGATTCATTATCAGAAATCGCATGTCTTATCGTATAATATTCAGATCAACTGAGAAATTAACGACTTGGAAAAAAAAAACCGTCAGGGACATTAAAGAATATCTAATTTGTTTTATTGGAAAAGAAATTAAAATGAGGTTGCAGGATCGATCATTTCCTCATCAGTGATAGAGTAATTTTCCTCACGACAAAACAATCCTTGATAAATCTCGGGTAAGTCATCATTCTGCCAAGATTTCTCTCTCTCGCTCTTTTAGATTACAAGATATTTAGATTTCATATATTACTGATTTACAGTATACACACACACACACACACACACACACACACACACATATATAGATAGATAGATAGATAGATAGATATAGATATATGTGTGCGTGCGTGTGTGTGTGTGTGTGTGTGTGTGTGTGTGTGTGTGTGTGTGTGTGTGTGTATGTGTGTGTGTTTGTGTGTGTGATAATGTATATAATAGTAATAATCGAAAATTCTCCAAGAACTACAAATGTTCATCTCAAACAATATATACTCAATATACTACGGAGACACGATCGGAAACTCCAATTCCTAAGATGAGTCCAGCGCGTAATTGAAAAATTCCCCAAACAAAGAGCACATCCCCGTCCCGTCCCGTATCACAAGACGCACTCGATATGCTCTAGAGATATGATCAGGATCTCGCGTGACGTAAAGAGCAACGGAATGTGACATTCGCATGAGGGCTTCAGGCTTCCGCTCAGGCACAATGGCTGGGTAATTATCAATCGCCGTCAACGCTGCGATGACTCAGCACAGCGCCGGTTAAGTGCTGTTGCCAAAATCCGGTTGGGGTAATAGCAGCTGGATCACTGGGTAATAGCAGCTGGATCACTGGGTAATAGCAGCTGGATCACTGGGTTATCGGTATGCTCCGTTTGGTAATGTAGTGTTTTTACCTGCTAGTATCATGCTACGTCTGGTATTCGTATTATGTAACATCTGGTGATTGTATGGTACTTTGGGTAATATTATGCTACACCTACTAGTATTATGCTATGCTGGTAATCTTCTGCAACACATGGTAATCGTATGCTATGTTTGGCGATATTATACACCTGGTATTATTGTGTTACATTGTCTGTACCTAGTAATCCTGTGTTACACTCAGAGATTGCAGACACCACTTAGTAAGTCTTTGCTTATGTAAGTAATCACATATGCTACTCAGGGTAACCATTTAATACACTGGATAGTTCTATGCTATCCTTTTCTACGTGATCATATGTTACACCGGGTAACATATCATACGTTGCACTGGGTAATTATATACTACGCTGGGTAATCACAATGCTGTACCATATAATCACGGTACACTGAGCAATTATGTGACACAAAGACTAATCATCCTCTACACAGATTATTTCGTCTGCCACACTGGGTAACCATTAGATACAGGAAGTAACCCTGTGTTTCGCTAGTGTCTGAAATTAATTGAAATAGGGTCTGAAATTAATTGAAGTGTTGCGTTCACTCCTTTTTATTGAAGGCGATCACTGAAGAGAAATAAGACCTGACCAGACGTATCGGCTAGACCATACGGGTTAGAACGAGGAGCATGACTAGACCACAAAGGCTAGAAAAAGTATTTGCTTAAACCACTGACCAGAAAAAGACACATGACTGAACTACACCGACCAGAGAAAGCCATCAAACTAGACCACGCAGACCAGAACAAGTCACCCAAGCAGACCACATAGATCTAACCAAGAAGCCTGGCTAGACCACACAGACCAGAACAAGTGTCTGGTTGGAATATTAGAACCACTACGACTGGATAATCCCAAAGAGATTAAAAACGAGCGAGTGATACTTAAATTCTGAGCAAAGACATATCTATCGTACATAAACTAAAGGAAGTTTATGGACAGGCATTTTATTGAAGGAAATTGTGTGATTCACAGTCATTCGGGGTATCAATTTTGCCGACACTAAAGAGAATTCTTTTTTCAATGAAAGGATATATACGCAACCAAGATGAAAAATGTATTTGGTTTTCGTTCCATTCACATTCCCAGGCCAGACGTTGTAATATAAATTGGTACGTGTGCGTAAATTCCCACCCAGTCATAGTTACGAATCTGCAATATTCAGTAATTTGTCTACTGCATCCTCGGGTTAAACCATAAAATAAGGTTTTAGTTGAAAATCATATTTTCAAAATTAAAGCATTTTGCTTTGAACTCGGGTAGCCTTTGTTGCAAATAGTTTACATGGTCACATTGCAAACACACACACACACACACACACACACACACTCACTCACTCACTCACTCACTCACTCACTCACTCACACATACTAACACACACACACATCCTCCCCGCACACACACGCACAGCCACACTCACAATCATACGCAAACACACTCTACAAAATACATGCAAACACGCCTATGTGATTTGAAACTTACACAGAGAAAAATTATTACACCGGCAAATCAGACTCTTGCAACAGATTTTGCAACTTTCTAATCATGTTTGGCCAAAAGAAAATTATTTAGGGTTCGAGGGGAAAAATACGAAAAATAGTTGACTACAATAATTATTCCAGCCTAAAATTCAGGAATTTCCTTGACCTTTGGCAGAGGTCATTTCGAACGCCTCTGACTCAGTCCTAGATGACCTTTTGCAGCGATCATCTGCTGGGATGCAGGTTGCAGTCACTCCTTATATTTTCCTTTTTTTATATACAGTTATACGTGGGCGTTCGTATCATGTTAAGATAATGTTATCCATGTGCCAAGATATGATTATTGTGGTGTGTTAACATCGAACACCATCCTATTTTGGTGTGTTAACATTGTCTTATTCAGGTATGTATGAGCAGTGTCCTATTCATCATGTGTTTTTCCTCGTCTTAAGCTGGTAGTGCGTCAACATAATTTCATTCATGTGTGTGTTAACATCATCTTATTCACTCGGGTACACATCGTGTTATTTGGCTCCGTGGTAAGATCGCGTTATCTATGAATACCTTAAGAGAGTCTTACTTCGGTTTATGTCACCATCGTATTTGAATGCGTTAGGTTAACATTGCGTTATTCGGGGGGGGTGTGGTTCTGTCGTGTATCTGGTAAGGTCGCGTTATTGTGTGTGTGTGTGTGTGTGTGTGTGTGTGTGTGTGTGTGTGTGTGTGTGTGTGTGTGTGTGTGTGTGTGTGTGTTCCTTTGTTTATTTATTTATGTGTGTGTTATACGGTTCACAGACAATTTTTATAATGTAGAGTAACACAGTTTTATCTTTTTCTTCCACTATTCTTTGGATAATGATAATGAATAATACATCGCATAATAAGAGAAAATATTATATTAAAACAACCAACGATGACGGTATTTGAGACGGTAATAGTCATCACCAATACTATACTAAGAAAAGGTAATACAATAAAAATAAAATAACATTCATAAAAAAAATACAGACGACACATCGCACTGAATGAAGTAGTTATTCAAACAACCTAAAACAAAGAGGTATAGCATAAGATTTATGACAACCGATGGTGGATTGATATGCAATGACATTCCAGAAACTGAGAAAATAAATAAATAAATAAATAAAACGATTCCCACTTCGTGTACTGGTCATTTAAGATTCCATGTTAAAATTTGAGACATGGTTTTAACCAGTGCTACCATTCCCCTCCCCCTCCCCCTCCCTCATCTCATAGATTTAGCGATGGATGTTGTATGTATATATGATATAGTCATGTGTGTGTGTGTTTGTGTGTATGCGTGTGTGTGTGTGTGTGTGTGTGTGTGTGTGAAAGAGAGAGAGAGAGAGGGGGGGGGGATATATATACATACATATATGTGTGTGTGTGTGTGTGTGAAACGAGTGTGTGACAGAGAGAGTGAGAGAGAGAGGGAGGATGAGAGAAAATTATATATACATACATGTGCGTGTGTGTGTGTGTGTGAACGAGTGTGTGAGAGAGAGTGAGAGAGAGGGGAGGATGAGAGAAAATTATATATACATACATATAAATATATGTGCGTGTGTGTGTGTGTGTGTGTGCGTGTGCGTGTGCGTGTGTGTGTCTGTGTATGTGTATGTGCGCGCGCTTGTGTGTGTGTGTGTGTGTAAGTAATATATACAGTCCACAGGAACATATAGGAAAAGCATCTAATCAAGCGAGGGAGCCACAGCCAAAGTCCCGAAGGGCCCCGCCTAGGGCTGAACAGAGGAGTTCTCAGGCGGAAAACGAGATCAGTGTGTATATATAAGCAATTATAGTACACCCTGTGTTGGATGCGCGCGCACCCGTGTATGTGAGTGTGAGTGTATGTGTGTGTGTGTGTGTTTGTGTGTGTGTGTGCGTGTGCGTGTGTGTGTGTGTGTGTGTGTGTGTGTCTGTGTGTGAGTGTGTGTGAGTGAGTGAGTGTGTGTGTGTTTGAGTGAGTGTGTGTGTGTTTGAGTGAGTGAGTGAGTGAGTGTGTATGTGAGTGAGTGAGTGTGAGTATGAGTGTGAGTGTGTATGAGTGAGTGAGTGTGTGCGTGTGTGTGCGCGCGCATATTTACCTTCTTCATCTCAGAAGAACAAAAGAAAAGTATAAATTTTATCAAGAAAACCAATTTAGCTTGAAGATACGTCTAATTTCCTTAAAATTTCGCTTCCACAGCAACGCCAGCTTCGGCATCTCAGGAACACCATGAAGATCCCACATACATTCAGAATGTCACAGCTACTATTTGTGAAGACAAATTAGAAAGGACAAAGCACATACACACACAACACACACGTATACAACACAGTCAAACGTGAATGCATTTTATCCTTTGCTGACATGAAAAGCCGTCACAGCGGAAATGCCTAAAACGAAAAAAAAAACGAAATAAAACGTATGTTCAAGAGCCTATACACGAATGAAAGAATACACCGAGAAAAAAAATCAAAATGGAAAATACTACAATGAAAAAAAAGTGTCGAAAATAAACTACAGCGGAAAAAAAAACTTCACGCTGATAAAAAAAAAAAAAAAAAAAAAAACACGAAAAAGACTTCACATTAAAAAAAAAGATAAATTAATAAAACAAAAAAGAAAAAAACACTGAAAAACGAGCCCCCCCCCCCTTAAAAAAATAAAAAATAAAATAAACAAAAAAATAAACGACGTCTTCACAACGACAACAAAGCTTAAAAAAGGGTCCTATCAGACAACTTACCGGCCAAGAGTAACGCAGCGGAGACGTACAACGAGCAGGCCGTTAGCCGAGACAGCAGGCGCGATCGTCGAAAAAGTAGAGGAAATAACATGTTCATCTTCACGCCGGCTTGTTAATTATATTCTCTTATTATCGGCAAGGCCCTTTTAAGGAAGACTTGGGATCAAGGGTGAGGGAGAAAGGGCTTTTTCGAGCTGCATTATTTTTTTTTCTCTCTCTCTCTTTTTCGGTTGGGTCTTGTGGTGGTGGTGTTGGTGGGGGTTGAGGGTGGGGGGGTAGGGGGGGGTGTCGTTGGGCAAACTGTTGGCTCTAAGCTTTTTCTTTGCTTTGCTTGTATTAATTGTATTTGTATTATTATTATTGTTGTAGTTTGATTTTTTTTTATTCTCTTTTTATTTATAAATGTGGTATTTGATCAGGCCTACATCACCATCGTATCCGTTCTTTCAAGAATGCAAAATAACGATCTTTATTTCAGTAGAATGTACAGTGTAATCCATTTTGATAACAGATTCGTGTTTTGATGTAGATAAAGCTTTTCCTTTCTTTTCCTTTTATTTGCAGAACTTGAGAGATAACCGTCAAAAGCCGTTTATAGTCGGACACTGCATTTTTATCGCCGCACTGGAAGTTATGGGCTGAACGATGAACTTCGAATATATATATATTATAATTCGATCTGCATCTGGTATTTTCCTCAAGGAATACTGTATAATATCTCTTATAATTCCATCCTAAATTGTTTTACAGATTCAAACCACTTGCGATAACTTCACTTCACTTAGGTCTGCCAAGCAATGGCAAAATCCA
>BOPN01001725.1:123965-128965 GCA_017312705.2 Penaeus japonicus | reverse complement strand
ACTTATGAGATAAACAAATATACAGAGGAAATACACCTAGGACGAATTCAGCTTAATGGCTTGAGGACAAGCCTCCATAGGTGGCCGTGCAATATGTGAGATGCACTTCGAGTGCCACTTAAGGACAAGTTGAATGCCACATGGCAACCGCATGGTTAGCACGTGGCTACTGCATGGTCTCTGGCTGATCAGATAAAAGGTCGACCTGAGGTCAGTCTCACTCACTTCCACTCCGTCAGAGACACCACTCTGACACTCCCTCACGGATCCCAGCGCTTTCCGACGGGGAGCGGTCACCTAGCCTACCTCTTCCCTGCCTTTAACTGGAGACACGCCAGCCTAACAAGAAACTTCCATTAAGCCATCGCTGCCCAGATAAATATCACTATATTACCCGTGCAATTATCCATCAATAAATGAATCAAGAACAACAGACTTTTGAAAGCACCCCTCACTCTCTCTCTCTCTCTCGCTCTCTCGCTCTCGCTCTCTCTCTGTATATTTGTTTATCTCTCTTTCTCTATCTCACTCATTCACTCTCTCTCTCTCTCTCTCTCTCAGTATGCTAATATGCGCTGCACGAGCTATCCTAATGAAATTAACATAATCTCAAATATCTTTTTATCTTCATCATTTTGAAATGTCAATATAAGAACGATGCTTTTCTAATACATTAATTTGCTTGATTGTTCGGTCCATGGCTCTAATAGGGTAAGCCCAGTGCCAATGCCATTAAGATGTTTGCTCAATCCGTAACGATTATTAAGGGGTTTTTTTCTGTCTTTCGGAGGCATACAATTCTTTGGATTAAAGTATGATAATATGAATTTGTGGTATAATATCTATTTAGTGTCTTTTTATTGGTTTATTTTTTATTTCTAATTGTTATTGTTATGTATGAGACCAGCTTGCTTACCATCACGTTTATTTTTTTCCCCCAAGAATGAAATTGATCCAATAAATTTGGTGGTTTTACAGCATGGTCGACTAACCACCCCTTTAATCTGTCGAAGTCTATTTTAGGGTGTTGACCTCCGTTCAATTAGTGGTATTACAGCGTTAGCATATAACCTGATCCGATGTTCTTGACACAGGAGATGAATGGCGTATGTAACCTCCGAGATTAAACTTTGATTGTTTGGGGAACTCTACTGAAGTTAAGTTATTCGGTTTAGAAACTTTGCTTGTTATTTCATTCCATGTCACTCACTCACCGTGACCGTCAGCCAAAATGTGCTTAGCTATTCTTTTAATGGCTTTGTATACGTGGTTTGTCAGTCTAGTCATCAGGCAAAGGGAATACGGGAGAGCCCCTCGAATCGATGTACACACGGCGCGGGGAATTACCATGAGGAAGCCTTAGATATCGCTGTATCATTCATTCTTTGATCGTGTCAGTGAGATCAATATTAGTTTGCATCACATGCCGAATATAATGAGGACCGTGAGAATGATTTTTGCGTGTTCCTTTTTGCGTATTTTCTCTTTTCCATCGGAATCACATCGGAATTTACCTTGTATAGTGGAGTTTGCAGAGGGAGTTTAACGGTTTGCTTGATCGCCAGGATGTCTGGGAGGTCGTTTGCATTACTGATCATGAGCGTTAGTCTCCATTGTGTGGCGTATTGTATCTCGGCTTGCCAGTGTTAAAGGCTATTTTCAATGATAAGGGTTAAAGTCGGCGTTTTCTGCATTCTATTTCCTTCTTAGCGGTATAGCATCTCTTAAAAATGATTGTCTTTATTATTGAGAATATTTATATTTCCGGTCCATGAGTTTGTTTTTTTTATATATAATTTTAATTATTTTGATCACCCGAATACACATTTTCTTAGAGATTTGCCAATGGTATCAAATATTTCCTCAGAAAGTCCCCCAAATCTAAACTTTTTGAACAACATATTTCTCTGGTAAAAAGTCCAAACTATGGCATCCACGTGATTTCGCGATTGGGGTAATTGATATCTCACTGATTCAGGTTATCAATATATATCACACAGCCATAGATTCTTCATGTGGCAATTCCCAAACATTTATTGAATGTGGAGAAAAAAAATTCCGGATATGATTGGCATCTCATACGTCTCTACATGGCGTAACGACGCGCCATCAAAGGGGATGTGTCTTTCGTAAATAGCATTTCAACTTAAGAGGAGGTTAAGTAGCAGATAACTTCAACGCTCTCGGTATATTTATGTTATATATAGTGGCTGATGTATTGACATATAATTGTATACAAGTGGAAGCAGTGGGAAGTGTGTAGGCTTCATCTAACAAGTTCTGACAGACTTTACGTAGCTTGAATAGATAACTGGAACGTGTACCTTTTAACGGCGGATTGCAGGGGATAACAAATCTATTCGCCTTGATGAAATAAAATTTTCTTTCATCTCGCAATCCTTTTAAACAATTAGGATCTCTGTTAGGTCCCCTCCCCCACATTCCTCCTCTCTCTACCCATTCCCCCGGGATGGATGTGAATAACATACGAAAAAAAGATATACACAAATACCAATACAGTGAGATCTGTCTTGTATGGTCTTGTATGGTCGTAACAGTGAATAACTCTCATGTAAGATTAAATTTGATAAATGTAAAAAAAAGAATTGAATAAACGAGAAGGAATAGGTAGTAAACATGTATCGATTCAATCTATGAAGTTTTAACGATATTTCTTGAGTTGTCAAATTTTTCTTTCTTATCTATAGCTTTCTTCCTGAATGTATCTTTACTTTCATCAACTCCTAAATCCTTTTAGTCTTACAAATGTTCTCAAGGGCATTTGTTGTGGTTGAGTCTAGCTTCTGATAATAAAAAGGTAATCAATCCTTTTCTTCTTCTATTTTTAGATTTTATATAAAAATAACATTGTTGAAGATATGTCTTGATTATAAAATTGTTAAAATAAAATATACCTGATAATCAGCACTGTAGGAAACATGATTTACAAAACAGTTTTCAGAACTATCCATTTGGGTTGTGGATTAAAGGCGATTCTAGGATATTTTACGTTATTCATGACCGCTGAAAAATGCAATGAACACCAAAAGAAGTTTTTTTCTGCAGGTTTACCCCATCCAGTATAATTTTCATTAACTCATATATTTTCGCCATTAAATATTAGAAGCCATTAGCATCTGACTAAAGTGCATATTTTTAATTCATCTTCCAGTGCTGTCCCTTTTTCTTTCTTTGTTTTTTTTATTTATTTTTCTTTACTTTTTTGTGCGTGAAACAATGTACATAACTAGACCATGAAACTTGATTTTATGTTGATTTTTTCTTTTTGTCTTTCAAGTGATGTTGACGTTATTTTTAATATTGTTCTTATTGTTGTTATTTTTTGTTTATTTTGATGTTGATGTTCATAACTTTTATCAATCTTTCTCAGTTTTTTTTTTTTTTTTTTTTTTTTTACTTTTGTTGTTGTTTATCATGTCTTGGTCCTATTGTTATTGTTGTCAACTTTTTTCTTCTACTTCTTCTTTGTTGTGTTGTTCTTGACTTTTGTTATTGTTGTTTTCAGGCGATGTTGTTGTTGTTTATAGATATCGTTATTATCAGGATCTACTATTGTTGTTATCTACGTTCTTGTGTTGTTGTTGTTTTTTGTTTGTTTTTTGTTTGTTTGTTTGTTTGTTTTGTTTTGTTTTTTAATGTTATGTTATGCTATCTGATCACATTTCATGTTATATCATTTAAAGTTATTTTGTGTTATTTGATGTTAGTTAATGTTCTCTTACTTTACATAAAATTGATTAATGTTATATTTTGCAATTCATTGTTATATCATGTCATCTGAAGTTGTATTACTTTATCTGATACTATGTTAATATGCCACGAATTTAATTTACCATTTTATATCACGCCATGTTAATTGATACTATTTCGTACAATGTTATATCATGACACGTTATTCAATCTTATGAAATCAGACACCATAACCATAGGTCTGGTTTGTAGGCATTGATTAAAACATAGTACATAGTTTACGAAAATCATATGTTTTAATCTACACATTTTTTCGACATTTCTGTGCGTTTCGGACACAAAGTCATGGTTTGTGTCCAATAGCGTTTGTTTGAATTTTATTGCAATCCTTATTAATTTTTTTCTTTGTCTTATGTAAAAATTTGGCTTTGATATGATTCTGCTCTCAAAACCTGATGAAATTATAAAAATAATCACAAAACCATCAAAGAAATTACTGATGATTTTTTTCTTTTTCTTTTTTCTTTTTTTTGCGTGGGAATACAGGCCTCCTACGCATGACGTCACAATGGACTTCAAGTGATGTGCTTTTGCCATTTCTTTGTCTTTGAAGTGAGATTAGAAACGTCGCTGTCTGCCTGTATACGTTCTTTCTCTCTGTTTCTACCCCTTGGTCTTTCTCTTTCTCTGTCTTTCTCTCTCTCTCTCTCTCTTTCTCTTTCTCTCTCTCCCTCTCTCTCTCTTTCTCTCTCTCTTTCTCTCTCTCTCTCTCTCTCTCTCTCTCTCTCTCTCTCTCTCTCTCTCTCTCTCTCTCTCTCTCTCTCTCTCTCTCTCTCTCTCTCTCTCTCTCTCTCTCTCTCTCTCTCTCTCTCTCTCTCTCTCTCTCTCTCTCTCTCTCTCTCTCTCTCTCTCTCTCTCGTGAGGTCCTCGACCTCCTACTCCCCATCCCGATCCTGTACCTCCTGCCCCCTCACCCTTCTTCTGATCCTTGTCCTTATCCCTTCTTCCTTAGTCTCCCCTTAACTGCTTTCCTCGTTCTTACCCTTTTTTTCATAGTTTCCCCTTTCCCGCATTCCTATCCCCACCTCTTCCACTCCAGCTTATATACCTTCTATATACCTTCCCCATCCTAATCTTTTATGTCCCTCATTTTCTCTTCCCTACTTCCTGCTATCTCCCAACTCCCTCACTTTCTATATTCGTTTCTGTTTACTTTCCACTTTTTGGCTTGCATTTCTTCCTCATTCCTTTTCATCAGTCTGAACTTTTCTTGGTATCTTCCCTTTTCG
>BOPN01001725.1:106465-111465 GCA_017312705.2 Penaeus japonicus | reverse complement strand
AATCATCATCATTATCATTACCATCATCAGTACTACTACATATCCCAGGTTTGTCTATTAACCTGACTTCCAGATCAACTATGCAACGATGCACCTGGCAGGTTGATGATGATTGATGATAGGGCTGTGACGGGGACACACATACGCACATACATACGCACATACATACCCAATTACCAAAGTTCATTGCGGTAGCTAGCCATGTTTCAGGATTCAACTATTAACCTTCTTCTGCCCCGGAGGATCAATTTTCCCCTCACCTGCACGCCCTGATTCGATGCAATGGCAGAAACAACAGCAATTTCAACTCGTGGGGAAAAAAAATCGTTGTTTGTGATTCCTGTGCATGTCGAGTTACATTTGAAATGGGGGTGGGGGGAGGGGGGGTATGGAGGGAGGGAGAGGGGATAAGAAGGGGGTGGGGGATGGAGGGAGGGAGAGGGGAAGAGAGGGGGGTGGGGGTGGAGGGAGGGAGAGGGGAAGAGAGGGGGTGGGGGATGGAGGGAGGGAGAGGGTAAGAGAGGGGGATGGGGGGAGGAGGGAGGGAGAGGGTAAGAGAGGGGGGTGGGGGTGGAGGGAGGGAGAGGGTAAGAGAGGGGGTGGGGGATGGTGGAGGAAGATAGGGAGGGAGGGAGGTAAGGGGAGGGAGGGTGGAAGATAGGGTGGGAAGGTAGGAGATAGATAAAGGGATGGAAAGAGGAAGAGGGATAGAGTTACACTTGAAAAGGGGAGGGGGTCCGGAGGGAAGGAAAGAGAAGAGAGAGAGAGAGAGAGAGAGAGAGAGAGAGAGAGAGAGAGAGAGAGAGAGAGAGAACGAGAGAGAGAAAGAGATAGAAAGAGAGTGAGAGGAAGAAAACGTAATGTGAGACAAGAAACACAAAAATAAATAAATAAATGAAAATAATCATCATAATCGCAATATCAAGAACAACCTAGGAAACAAAAAAGTAAAGAAAAAAAAAGAGGAAAAAAATCAGTATCTAAATTCACAGCCTCTAATCTAATAAAACAAATCAGCATAGACAACAAGCCTATCAACTGGACACCGAGCACAAGGAACAATAGTGACCAACTCAAAATAATATCCTTTTAATAATGATCAAAATTACTTAAATACAGAATACAGCAAAGTTGAAACAGACAAACAAACATACAAAGGTAGAGATCGTTAATTCTCTTTCTTCACTTCAGACATTAATGATGATTGACTGAATGATTTCCCAATGAAATCGGTATCTTTCAGATTATCAACCTGACTAATCTGTTTCTTATATCAAAAAGTTACATCAATCAGTCAATTATCAAAGAATTAATATCACTAACCTATCAACCTGTTAATATCACCTTTGCCTCGATTAAAAAAAAAAAAAAAAAAAAAAAAAAAAAAAAAAAAAAAAAAAAAAAAAAAAAAAAAAAAAAAAAAAAAAAAAAAGCGCCTATATAGCTGATCTATTTATTAATCTATTAATCTATTAATCTGCTGTAGTGTGCAGTGAATTCATGATATTATAATCATAGTAATAATAATGAAGATTATGATGATGATAATGATGATAATGACTAGGATGACATCAACAATAACAATACTACTACTGATAATAAAGATGATCATAATCTTGATAGTTATAATAATAACGATCATGATAATAATAATAATAATGATAATGATAATGATGATGATGATGGTGGTGATTAGTGAAGATAATAATGATGATGATAGTGATAATAAAAATGAGGATAATGATATCATAATCAAAATGATGATGATAGTAATGAATTTAGTAATATTAATGATAATAATGATAATGATAACAATAATAAGAACAGTAATGACAATACCATATATGTTAACGATGATGATAATGGTAGTGATGTTGATGGTAATGATAATGATAGTTACAGTGATAATGATAATGATAATGAAAATAATAATAATGGTAACAATAAGAATGATAATGAAATTGAGAATGATGATGATAAAGATAACATTAACGATTAAAATAATGATAATGATAACAATAAGGATGATAGTGATAGTGATAACAATTAAGAGAATAATGATATTAATAATAATAATAACAATGATCAGAATGATAAAGATAATGTTGATAATAACACGTATGATAATGATCAATGTAAGGAGAACAATAATGATGATGATAATGTGATAACAATAACACCATAAAAGATAATGATTATAATGCTTACATCAATCATAATGATAATGACAGTAGTAAGGATAATAATTATGATAATAGAAATAGAAGGAAAATGATGATGATAATGTTAATAATGATAGTGATAATATTCATGATGATGACTATAATAGTAATAATGATAATAATGATAATGACAATAATGATAATAATAATAATAATAATAATTACAATAATGATAATAATAATAATAATAATAATAATGATAATAATGATAATGATAATAACAATAATAATGAGAATGGGAATGATGGTAATGGTAAGGATACTAATTATAATGATGATAGAAATGATAACAATAATGGTAATAATGATACTGAAAATTATGACAATAATGATAACAATAATGGTAATAATGATACTGAAAATTATGACAATAATGATGGTAATGATAATAACGATGATAATGATGATGATAATGATGATGATAATAATGATGTAACAGTAATAGCAATGACAATGATAATAACGATAATGATGATGAGAATGATAACAATGATGATGATGATAACTATAATAATGATATCAATAACGAAAATAATAATAATAATGATAATAAGAATGATAACAATGATAATAAGAATGATAATAAAGATAATGATTATTGGATAATGATGATAATGATAATAATAATAACAATAAAAATAATAAAATAGTGACAACAATGACAATGAAAATTACAAAGAATATAGTGAAGATACTATATACATATTTCATCATAAAGGCAAGGAGAAAGCGTGCTACGAAGAGGCCAGAAAAAAAAATCACCTTTACCCTTTAAGGCGATGATGACATAATCTACAAGAATATGTTGAGAAAAAAGATACTGTGTAGCGCACGTGTCAGAGTATAGAGAAAAATGGCAAAAGGGTGTTAGGATGAAGATAATTTTGTATGTGTGTGTGGGAGGGTGGGGTGAGGTGGGGGTGAAGGGGGTTGTGTGTAAGTGTGTGGGTGTGTGTGTGTTAGTGTAGGGGGTGGGGGGATGTGTGTGTGTGTGTACAGGGGGATGTTTGTGTGTGTGTGTGTGGGTGTGTGTGTGTAGGGGTGGGGGTTGTGTGTGTGTGTGTGTAGGGGGGAGGGTTGTGTAAGTGTGTGTGTATGTGTGTGCCGTGGGGGGGTATATGTGTATGTATGTATATGTGTGTGTGGTGAGGGGATGTATGTGTATGTGTCTGTATATATGTGTGTGTGGGTGTGTGTGTGTCCCTGTCTGCACGATCAACCTGTAATAAAAAAATACTTCGAAAACTTGCCATTGCGTGTAGAGTTAGCATTGTTGGTTCACAGCCATTCTCATTCTTGACAGAAAGATGAAAATTCCATGCTGAATAGTTTCCTGTTATCGATATCAAAGAAAATCATGTTATTTCATCATTGTTATTATTTTTGTTGTTGTTTGGGTTGGCGGTGGCAAAAAGGTTGCTATTCTTATCATCATCATCATTAATATCTCTTTTGTTACTATTGTTTTTAATATTGTTATTGTTATTATCATCATTATCATTATTGTTGTTGTAATCGTTGTAATATTGATATTGTCATTAACATTTTCATTATTTTAATCATTATTAATCATCATTAGCATTATCGTCAATTTTGTTGTTATTATCATCTTTGTTATTACCATAATCATCATCATTAACATCATTATCACTATTATCATTGTCATTATTATCATTGTTATTGTTATTATCATTATCATTATCCTTGTTATCAATAGTACTTGTAACAGCATTATCATCATTATAACTATGATTATTATTATCAACGATATCATTATCATTATGATTTCCATTATTGCCATCATTATTATTAGTGTTGCAATTATTACTATCATATGCACTATCATAGTTGTTATTACTATTATAATTTTTATTATCACCCTTTTAATTATCATTATCACCATTATGGTAGTTATTATTATTTTCTATGTTATCATATTTTTTTATCATCATCTTTATGATTATCATCATCATTGATGAATATTTTTAGTTTGACTGCGTTTTTTATCATTATTTTCATTATGCTTTTTATCATTTTTACCATGGTTTTGGTATTATCTTTATCAGCACCAATATTGCTGTTGTTATCTAATCATAATTATCATCACTCTTATTGTTGTTAACATTAGCATTACTGTTTTTATTCTCAGTTTTATTAGTAGTAGTAGCGGTATCAGTAGTAGTAGCAGTAACAGTAGTAGTAGTAGTAGTAGTAGTAGTAGTAGTAGCAGTAGTAGTAGTAGTAATAGTAGTAGAAGTAATAGTAGTAGTAGCAGTAATAGCAGTGGTAGTAGAAGTAGTAGTAGTAGCAGTAATAGTAGTGGTAGTAGAAGTAGTAGTAGTAGCAGTAATAGTAGTGGTAGTAGAAGTAGTAGTAATAGCAGTAATTGTAGTAGAAGTAATAGTAGTAGTAGTAATAGTAGTAGTAGTACTAATAGAAGTAGCAGTAGTAGTAGTATCATCATCATTATCATCAATATCATCACAACCAACATCAAAATGATAATTCAGGAAACAGTATAGATACTCGTCGTATTAGTATTAGCAGAGACAACCGCAGTAATAGAAGAAGTAGCTCTAATGTAACAGAAGTAGTTGTTAGTTTCGCCCATATTCACGTCGCAACTAATAATAAATACATCTACATCTATAGTTTATGAGATCTAGATTAAAGATGGATTTAAAACTCATCTAACCAAATCAGCAACTATTCATAATATATATTGGTGAGTTATTGATTAAGACACAATTGTAATATATGAACCCTTGTCAAGAATCA
>BOPN01001725.1:71465-76465 GCA_017312705.2 Penaeus japonicus | reverse complement strand
TCTCATATTCTTCAGTCAATTTATCGAACAGTTCATTTATAACTCCTCCCCCGTCAGAGCATAAGCTGACGTGGTGCCCTCTTGTAAATGAATCCACTCATAAAGGCCTTTGCAACTTCTGTAGCATCTTTTGATTTCAATGGAATCGTAACCAGATACTTTGTCAGTGCATCTACTATTGTGAGGATGTAACGAAACCCTTCCGATTCCGGATATGGTCCCACTCTATCAATGTGGACGCGCTCAAAAGGCCTCGAAACCTCAGGATATCTTAAGAGAGGAACAGGGATATGTTCGCCTGGCTTACAGCGTAAACATATTTCGCACGAAGAACAATACTTCTTTACTAACCTTTTCATCTCTGGGAAAAAGGCAAATGTTTGTAATCTCTTTACGGTCGCTAATACGCCCCCATGCCCTGCAATAGGGATAGAATGAGCCAACCTTACAGCTGTCCTTTGATACCCTTCTGGCACCACCACTCGAAAAGATCCACATGATTTTGAATCTATTACTAAATCCTCTACAGGAAAAACCTCAATGGCCCCGCCATTATCTATAACATCATCTTCACCTTGACAATCGCATTTCTTATTCACGTCTGCATCGGTAGCATAATTCGGATCAACCTCTCCCAGGCCGGAAAGTTCTACAGGGGCCCCTGCAGCTTTCCCCGTCTTGGTCCTCCAGCGTCCCTTCAGACCCACGGTTGCCATGGAAACGATGGATCTCTTATTGCTACGTTCGACCTTCACATCCTGTCCATTTATGGACAAGGTGGTAGGTCGTGATGTCATACGACCCTGTGGGCGTCCGCAAAATCATTTCCTATCAACATCTGACAAGGCAAACCCCAGGTTTCTACTACTAAGAAATTAAATGAAGTCTTGACCTTTCCTATGTTGAGGATGATATTGGCTTCACCCTTATGACTTAGGCATGAACCATCCCCCCAATGAACAGATTTGTTAGACTGCCTAAATGGAATATTTAGTTCTTCTAACAAATCACTATGCACTAGTGAAACCTCCGCACCAGTGTCAAACAACATGGAAACTTGCTTATCTCCAAGATAAGCATCAAATAACAACATTCCATCATTATCCCCCAGAGACAAGATTTGTACCACCCTTTTACAATCCTTAATCTATGGAGGGACTACATCTCGTATTAGCTAGTTTTTTGACAATTTTTCTGGCTTCCTTGGTCTGGACAATTTCTCGCGAAATGACCCTGCATGTTCTCACACCTGAAGCACTTAATTACTGACTCTACTTTTACACGTGTCCCTGACACTCCCTTTAATTTTTCCTCGAACAGAAAACATCTGTCCATTGTGTAACCCTTTCTTTGACAATATTCACATGTAATCATAGCCCTGCTATGACCCCTCCCTATAGGAGTACTAGCGCTCGCTATGCGAGTATTTAATACTGGGCATTTGAAAATCATTGTACGAAATATTTTGACCGCGCAAGAGGCAACACTCATTCACGGCCCAGCTGATTTTCAAGGTTACCGCGTGACAATTTCCCCAGGAAAATTTCCACAGCAGGCACCCGCCTTAACTCGTGGGGAGGACAGTGACGTCAGGAGGGGGTAATGATTGCCAGCAACGTCACACCCAAAGCGAGCGACGGTCGAAAACAAGTCTTGTTGTGCCTAGTTAACGCTGACCCGAACACTCTCCGACAACCCAGCCTCGCTCGCTACCCTTTGCTCCCCAAGTAACACAGCACACCACTTCACTTCCCGTCACTTTACTTTACTTTCTTATACTACTTAGAATGAGATAAGTAATCGTGAACTGGGTATCTTGACCTATCAAGCAACAAGCTAAGCAAGTCAAGCAAGAGAAGTTAAGTGAAATATACATTAATATGAGTAATGACATGTACCGGAATAAAACTTAACAACGTAAATGAAATTTATGCATCCAACACAAAAATCAAAACATGCTATTGATGACATAATATATCACAACCTGAAAGAGTATGTATTATTATATATACTGTCATTCAGGAACTATATCTCTGGTACCCTGTACCTGTAAATAATTAGTTAATTTCTATTACAATCAAAAGTATAAAGCAATAGAAAAATAGGATACTGCAATTTGGGGATAATTCAGTAAACACAGTAATAGAAAAACTGCTGCGCCCGGCGCCAGCTGAAACAACCAAAGAAGATTATCTGCCATCCTCCGAGGTTCACTTGTACTACCCACCCTGTGAGTTTAACGAAAACAATTTTTATCCCCATAAAAATAATCAAAGGTAGCTAAGGACAGAGGGCAAGGCATGGAAACCTGCTGCTGAAGCTGCCACTTGTGGAAATTCATCTTCTTTCATATTGAAAAAGTGTTAGACTCCCAATTTATGATTAAATGCCGCCACCACCACTGTTTTAACACAAAACAGGGAAAACATTTCCCCTTTGAAGAATTATTACTTTTACGACATAATTCCTACAAATGAAGGGATTAAGGAAACTTTGATGCATTTCCTACAATTTCCTATATTTTTATATTTACATAACTTTACTTAGAACTTATAGTTACATACTTAAAGACAATTTAAGTAAATATCAAATACAAAACAATACTGGAGATTCCTTAAGATCTAGTACATATAAAACCCTTCTCGCTTACCAATATAACCACCAAAGGTAAGCTATCCATGATGCTTCTCCTCACAGTCTTTCCTGATCGAGAGTCCACGGAGAGGTGGCCGACTGTCTCCAGGTCAGCCTTCTCAATCACATGTGCTCCGCTTGAACTTCCATATGATGCCTCAGCAACACGGAATTTTCCACGGATGTTTGTGCACATGATGGTTTCACTTCTAGAGTAACGTGGAAGATTCCAGTCTTCCACATCCCTCTCCCCTCAGTTACAGCCTATCCCCAGGATGCTGTAAAATATTCGTCACAGAAACTTAACACACGCAGTGACCCTGCTCGGGAGGCAACCAGGTGCTACACCCTGCCCAGAGGTGACCTGTAGGCTATCGGAAGGCAGGAGGGCCTTACATCTCCTGTTGTGAGCTATGAAGCAGCATCGACACCGAACTTGGAGTTATCTACAAGTACTGTGACACTCGGGGAGGGGATTACTTCTAGTCTATTTCTGTTTCTTCTGTTTCGATGCGGATGCTGAAATTTCCTTTCGCCCAGCGATATAACATCACGCACAATTTCAACGCTATGTATAAGGTATTCATTACAGTTAATACCCACAAACACACAACATCAACACACTTTTCGGCTTATTCCTCTTCAAAGAAGTCGTGACGGCTGCGACGTAGAAAGGCAGAATCGGCTGGACAGAAACTCCAACCTGGCTGCACCTCTCTGCAGTCCATGAGGTCCCTCTTCTCTACATACAGGTCTCTGCCCTCTGAAACAACAAGGACAGCGGCAGAAACTTTGGTATTGATAAATGCCGTGGAGTTCAAGATTGGCCTGGGGAATGCATGAACCAGGAAAGCATCCATTTGGTGTCCTGGCAGCGGGAAGGTCAGATACTACCAGATCACCCAAAGAACCTCCAGGCATCACCACTTTTGAAGAATAATTATACATGTTCATACTCTCTTCATTAGGAGGAATTATCAGAGGTACTCCCTCTCTTGTCAGTATTTAAAATTGATAGGAGTACATCAGGAGGGATAAAACTCGGAGAAAGCTTGCCAACAGTTGCATCCCTTAACTTCAAATTAAATTTTGACTCTATTCTACTCCTCGGAGAATAGCTCGGTAGTTCTCCAAGACAGAACTACACAAAAATATCTTCTCCAACCTCTTCAACTGCCTCCGCAGGTCAGCTACCACAACATCTATTTCCCCAATTGCCGCGTCCATTCTATCTATTGCCTTAGTTATTTCATTTCCCTGAATGATAACTGTTTAATAGGCTATTAGTAACCCCAGCCATTTCAATAGCTTGCTTTACCAATTTGTCGGATTCCATGATTTAGACGAGCCAACTTCGAATTAACCCTGGCTACACATTTTTCTCTTCCTTACTGCGAAAGCTTCAAAATAACCCCTGCCATTCTTTAAAAACACATGCACCCCCAGGCTGCATTTTATCTGTTGATCAAAAGCTTCGAAATAACCCCAGGTTATTCTTTAAAGACACATGTAACCTCAGGCTATTCTTTAAAAACACATGTAACCCCAGGCTACATTCTATCTCGCTAATCAAACAGCTTCGAAATAACCCCAGGTTATTCTTAAAAAACACATGCAACCCCAGGCTACATTTTTCTCTTACGTAAATTGTATGTTTTACTTTCAACATTATTTCCTAGCTCCTTCAAGCTTCCCAAGCTTCCTTCTTCCTCTAATTCGGCTTCAGTTTTTTCATCGACAGGGTCTGCCTTATCTACATGATGAGCCTGGCCCCTCAGTAATGACATTTCTAACTTTAGCCTGTCTACATGTTCCTTACGTACCTTCCCGTCGGCAATTCTTTTGATACTGAATACTACCTCACTTATCTTTTCCATAACTCTGTATGGTCCTGTATACAACGGTTGGACTTTCTTACTTAATCCTACCTTAGGAGTAGCCTTAAGATATACCCGGTCCCCTTCCACAATAGGGGAAGGTTTGGCACTGGGTCGATCCCTTGGCCTTCTCTGAATTTCTTCCTCTATCAACTCTTTACATCTCTGAAAAACCTTTGAACCAACGACTCTGGTTTCTTGTAAATAATCTTCTACGTTATACCAGGGAGCCGCATCTTTGAAAAAGAGGATATACGGAAAATAAGGGTCTCGATGCTTTAGTGTGAAAAAAGGTGTATCTCTTATCACTCTATGGTATGCAGTATTATAGGCTAACTCTGCCATAGGTAGCATTCGAGCCCATACCGACGGATTGTCCCAGACCATAGTACGCAAAATCTTATTTAATGTACCATTTACTCTTTCCACTTGCCCATTTGAGCTTGGGTGATATGGAGTTATGGTATGCTTACTAATCTCATATTCTTC
>BOPN01001725.1:56465-58965 GCA_017312705.2 Penaeus japonicus | reverse complement strand
CTCTCTCTCTCTCTCTCTCTCTCTCTCTCTCTCTCACTATATCTATTTATCTATCAGTCTATATATATCTATATGTCCATTTGTTTATCTATCTGTGTGTTTTAGACTCGTTTAAAATCTCAGTATGATCAGTTAACGTTACATTACCTCTTATTTATGGTATATATGTGTTTCTATTTGTATATCTAAATTTCTGCCATTAAGTGTAAAAATAACCATTAAGTGTAAAAATAACTTCAATAACTGCAATCCATGTAACGTTAAAGAAAATATAAACGCACAGAGCTCTTGAAATCCGACATGATAAATGTCACTGAACGCAAAAAATTAATCATCTTTTTCTTATGATTTTATCTCCGTCTCCCTTAAAGGTCAAGGAACTGAATGACTCTTCGCGAAAATTCTTTCAACTTGAAGAGACCACGAAAAAGAAATATGAGAGAGGAGTTGTTGATATCCAAGGCTACACGGCTGTCGGAAGGGAGAGGTTCGTGGCGAAGAGAGAGAGAGAGAGAGAGAGAGAGAGAGAGAGAGAGAGAGAGAGAAAGAGAGAGAGAGAGAGAGAGAGAGAGAGAGAGAGAGAGAGAGAGAGAGAGAGAGAGAGAGAGAGAGAGAGGGGGAGAGCAAGAGGGTGGGAGGGAGGACAGGGAGGGAGGGACGGAGGGAGGCAGGGATTTGATTTTGATTTTGATATGTTTATTCATACTATATACATTGTATACACATGAATAGGCATTGGAACTATGCCTTAATGATTTGTACAGTTCATGTTAGATTCTGAGACATACATTGTTGGTAAAGGGAGGGAGAGAGGGATGGAGGGAGGGTGGGAAGGAGGGTGGGAGGGTGGGAGGGAGGATGGGTGGGAGGGAAGGGGTAAGGGGAGGAGGGAGGAGAGGGAGAGGGATAGAAGAAGAGATAGAGAGGGATAGATGGAGATGGACATAGAGATAGAGATAGAAAGAGAGAAAGCAAGAAAGAGAGAGAGGTGAGCCAAAACGTGCCTTTGCAAAAATCGAGTTTGTGGATTTTAATATATGAGGATATAGCAATTAATTAGAACATATTAATCAATTATGATAATCAATTGTTAATAATTTTCGCTTTGTTCTTAATTTATAAAAATTATCTAAGTGTACAAAGCGTAAATTGTGTAAATAAATAGGTAATTAATTGTAAAAAAGTCGTAAATTATAAGTGAATTATAAATTAATACATAAATTGTAAATTACATAATTTGCCTATTGAATAAGTAAACTGTAAACTATATAAAGTCGCGAGAGAGAGACAGAGACAGAGACAGAGACAGAGAGAGAGAGAGAGAGAGAGAGAGAGAGAGAGAGAGAGAGAGAGAGAGAGAGAGAGAGAGAGAGAGAGAGAGAGAGAGAGAGAGAGAGAGAGAGAGAGAGAGAGAGAGAGAGAGAGAGAGAGAGAGAGAGAGAGAGAGAGAGAGAGTACCTGTCGACCCAACCTAATATAAGTGAATTATAAATTAATACATAAATTGTAAATTACATAATTTGCCTATTGAATAAGTAAACTGTAAACTATATAAAGTCGCGAGAGAGAGACAGAGACAGAGACAGAGACAGAGACAGAGACAGAGAGAGAGAGAGAGAGAGAGAGAGAGAGAGAGAGAGAGAGAGAGAGAGAGAGAGAGAGAGAGAGAGAGAGAGAGAGAGAGAGAGAGAGAGAGAGAGAGAGAGAGAGAGAGAGAGAAAGAGAAAGAGAAAGAGAAAGAGAAAGAGAAAGAGAAAGAAAGAAAGAAAGAAAGAGAGAGAGAGAGTACCTGTCGACCCAACCTAATGTTCCGCAACTCTTGACCCGACATTCTCTGCTTTACCGACCCCGCCAGGTTATGCGAGAACCGCGCCGTTCACGAGTTCCGCGAGAGCTACGACGTGAAGCGGACCGACGGCGTGTTTCCCGACGCGGAGGTCCCCGAGATGAGGCCGAGAGTTGGATCCTTCGTGGCCGCGTGCAAGGATCTTACCAAGAGGATCCTCACGGCGATGGCTGTTGGCTTAGGTGGGCTGTGGATTTACTTTTTACTTTGGGGGATGGGAATGTATTTGGGGGAAGGGGGGGAAGGGAGAGGGAGGTAGAGGGAGGGTGGGAGGGAGGGGGGGAGGGAGGGAGGGAGGGAGGGAGGGAGAGGGAAAGTGAGAGGTAGAGGGAGAGGGAGAGGGAGAGGGAGAGGGAGAGGGAGAGAGAGAGGGAGAGAGAGAGAGAGAGAGAGAGAGAGAGAGAGAGAGAGAGAGAGAGAGAGAGAGAGAGAGGAAGTGAGGAAGTGAGGAAGTGAGGAAGTGAGAGGGAGAGGGAGAGGGAGAGAGAGAGGGAGAGGGAGAGGGAGAGGGAGAGGGAGAGGGAGAGGGAGAGAGGAGGGAGAGGAGAGGGAGAGGAGAGGGAGAGAGAGAGAGGGAGAGGGAGAGGGAGAGGGAGAGGGAGAGAGAGAGAGAGAGAGAGAGAGAGAGAGAGAGAGAGAGAGAGAGAGAGAGAG
>BOPN01001725.1:36465-48965 GCA_017312705.2 Penaeus japonicus | reverse complement strand
CACTGGAAGATACACATCGTGGGGGACTTTGGGTGTGGCGTATCGTAACTATTCCAAATCAGGAGACATCATGCACGGAGAGAAAATCTGCCCATGAGGGGAAATCTGCGCAAAAAAATCAGTGTAAAACTTTCTGACACCTCAACTGTAAACAAAGCATCGCTAAGAAAGAAAACTTTGGTAACTCGGGATTTTGATGGGTAACTTAGGTATTTCGATGAGTGCGGCCATCATCAGGTAGAAGATGAAGAATAAACCGGTCAAAATAGGGCACACGACGCGACAGATGGTATTCAACTTGCAGGCGAGGGCTGTGCGACGAAACTGTAGCTTCTCTGTTTCTCTGTCTTTCTCTTTCCTCACCCTCAGCAAGAAACCGGGGGCACTTTTCTGTTGGGAAGGTCATGCCATTAGACCATACGAAAAAAAGGCATTTCTGTCTATCCCCCAAAATAGCCTGTCAATGTTGTTTTGTTGCTGTTACGTACTCTGAACTAGCTCTGAAACAACTGAATATGTTATTAATACTGGTAGAATATTCTCTAGTATGTTAAAGTCGCCTGTAAAAGTCCATAATGTGTAATCAAGGTAAATGTCAATGTATGTCTTATCTTGCCACTATCTATTTTGAAATATGATAGATATCAAGCTTTAGAAATTAATAATTGAATAAATTAATAACTTCTAAAATGATATGCCACCTTCCTTAAAAATTGAGAGGTGAAAAATGCACACAAAAAATATGTTTGTTAGGAACTTATTCATCTTAAATACCCTGAAACCCATTGTTTATCCTAAACACCCTCAAACATGAAGTCCCAATTACTTTCACAATTTTTCACCTTAATCCGCCTCAAACTATTAAATTCCATTAGGCCACCAGTTACAATTCTTTACCCCCATCAAACCATTAAACTCCTATGTCAATTAGTCACACTTGTTTCACCCTGAAAGACCCTCAAACTATTCAAGTCCTGCAGCCAAATAATCACTCTTTTTCACCCTAGACACCCTCAAACTGATCTCTCTCACCTGGCACCAGTTGATGAATGCAACCGTAACAACCACCAGGAAGAGGCTTGTGATGCAATACACGAACCAGATGTCCATCAACTTGAGGTATGCGGTCTGAGGGATGGAGGCGCTCATCTGCAAGGGTACATAAAGTGTCTATCGCACTTTGTATCTGTTTCTCGTTCTGTTTGTTTGTTTGCCTATCTGTCTGTCAGTTTGCTATCTATATGTCTATCTTTCTATCTAAATCTCCTCTCTCTCTCTCTCTCTCTCTCTCTCTCTCTCTCTCTCTCTCTCTCTCTCTCTCTCTCTCTTTCTTTCTTTTTCTCTTTCTCTCTCACTCTCTCTTTCTCTCCCTCTCCTCTCTCTCTCCTTATCTAGTTCATAGACGGAGAGAGAGAGAGAGAGAAAGAGAGAGAGAAAGAGAGAGAAAGACAGAGACAGAGACTGGGAGACACAGACAGATAGAAACAGCCAAACAAAGAGAGATAGAGAGACAGCAACAGAAACAGAGAAAGTGAGAGAAAGAAATATAGTAGCCGATGCCACCGTCGATTAACATCAACTCATGTACACGCATTCGCACCGCCCCCTGTCCTCCTCCCCCTCCCCTCCCTCCTCACGTCCCCCCCCCTTCCCTCCCGTTTACCCCCACCCACCTGCGTGAAGAAGGCGGCCTCGACCAGGAGCGCCGTCAGCGCCACCATGATGCGCTCGTTGAAGTCGTCGACGGGGAAGTAGAAGACGATGTACCCGATGACGACGATGATGAAGGTGGGGATGTACGTCGACGTCACGTAGAAGGTCGAGAGGTTCCGGAACTTCAGCGCGATCACTTGGCCGCTGTAGTTTCCCTGGGAGTGAAAGTGAGTTTCACTTTTCCAATGAAAAGGAATTAACTGTCAGACTTATCTGTGATGTTAAGAAGCTTTTTAATAAAAGTGTTGTTGTTATTGTGTGTGTGTGTGTGTGTGTGTGTGTGTGTGTGTGTGTGTGTGTGTGTGTGTGTGTGTGTATGTATGTGTGTGTGTGTGTGTGTGTGTGTGTGTGTGTGTATGTGTGTGTGTGTATGTATGTATGTATATATATATTTACATATAGATAGATAGATATAGATATAGCTATTGATAGATATATACACAGACAGACAGACATATTATCGAATAACTAAAGGTAACATTTCCAAGTAATTAGAATATATGTTCAGTGAGAATAGCTGGAAAGGTTTTCCCTGGAGAAATAAATAATATTCACGCTTTCAACAAGGCAATTTAGCTACCATTGTGCCATACTTCATCAAGTCTTTTAGCGAGATATCTGCTGCCTCATCAAGAAATACTCATTATTGTGAAGTGTTCTAAATTTGTCCTCATTATGCACGTGATCTCAATATCATCAAGGAATTTTCTTGTAAAAAGATTCTAAGGTGTGTCGCTTATTTAAAAACAGGGAAACATATTATGTGGAATTTTTTAAGCCGCGCTCCAGGTCATACTGGGGAAATTTCAATCAACATGTACCCCAGATCTTTCTCTTTTTACTTTAACTGCCATGCAATACGAAATTTAAAAAAAAATAATATTATGGCGCTTTTCATGTCTTTACAACCATTACTTTTCTCTTGAAATAATGTTTACAGGTTAAGAGTCGACACAAAGGTAGTAAGATACAATTTTGATAATGTGTTTTGCAGTCGTATTTCGAGTCAAGTCTCAGATACTGCTTATTGATAATTCTCATTATATCGTAGGTTGCAAAAGTTCGGCGACTCTGAAATGAAATAATTTGATGAAGTATGTAAGAAAACGTGTTTCATTCTCACACTTTAAACACGAGAGGATTTCACGAACCGATAAGAATTTATACCGATCAATCCTCATTATTCACATGCCAAAAGTTATTTCCACAGCATGCGTGTTTCGAGAAAATGACTCATTAATTGAAAGTTTTTATCGCATGTTCAGCTTCCGCCTCGTCCAGGCCAGTCACCCGAGGCATATTTGGTAATTTACTCCGCCTAAATGATGGCAAAAAGATAATCATAGGAATACTGGAAGCCGGAACTCAATTTCTTCCTAAGTGAACGTCACCGGAAATTCCGTTTGCAACAAGAGACGAAATAGCAATGATAAGTGCACGTGTGCCGATGCACTTACATGTACGTTTGCTATAAGATTCATGAGTATGTTTACATACACACGGAGCACAGTAAGTAAATACACTAATTCATATTCATACACTCAAATAAGCATTCAAATTCCTATGAGGAATGAATGTCATGTTTAATAACACAGGTTGACTCACCAGCTTGCATGTCTGAGTGTCGAAGGGGAACGTGATGAGGTCGAACTGACAAGACGTCGTGACAGTGAGTTTTCTCACCATCACCAGCGGATTGTGACGACCCTCGAAGGTCTCGTCTGAGGGCGAGTGTTAATCGCCGAGTTTGGAAATACGAAATGATGAGAGAGATTAAGAGTGGTCGTGTTGGGCGGACGGAAGGACGAATATCAGATGAAATATTAGACAAAAGCCATAGTTGATTCACGGGACCAAATAGCTTCCATGGAGCCCTTGACTTTACCTTCCGAAAGCCTCGCACTGTCGTCGGGCAAAGGGCTCGTCATCCGCTGGGCCATGAGGAGGCTGTGGCGCTCCTTCACGTCGCTCGTGGTCAGGGCATCGCCGAAGAACTCCACGTCGGGCATCCACGGCTTGCGATCCGTCAGGTGAATGATGTTCAAGGTGCTGTCCTTCTTGAGGTGATGCAGCGTCAGCCGAGAGTCCTTCCATGAGAAGCGCACCTCAATTTCGCAGACGAAGTTGAAGCCCGTGAGATCGAACGCGCGCATCGACAGCATCAGGACGTAAACGGACACATTCACGGGGCTAGACGGCCGCAGACGTGGTGGCGGCGACTTGTCGTCGTACCTCGACGGGAAAACCAAGAACTCGCAAGCGATCTCGTCTGATTCGTCGAGGCAGTTGATCTCCTTGTTGCATCGCTGGTGGATGGGGATGCAAGTTCCGTCGTTGCACGAGAACTGTTTCTCTTTGCACGAGGTCATTCTGAGCGTGACTTCGCCGCCTTCGCAGACGTCGTTGCTCACCGTCCAGTTGTTGAGGCCCACCGGGTAGTGGGTCGGGAACCTCAGGGGGAGCGTTGCCTTCACGCCGGGTTCGTCGAGGCGCGACAGCTGCCAGAAGCCGAAGTCGGACGCCGAGGCATTTTCAGGGGGGAGGTGTTTGGTCATGACGGAGTAGAACGCCCCGCTGAACACAGGGGTGCCGTTCGTATTGGGGAGGAAGTATTCGCGATCGAACAGCGATCTCTCACACAGACCGCGCAGCTTCATGAACGACATCTCTTCGAAGTGACAGACAGCACAAAATTTCATGGCACAGCTCCTGGGAGCCCATTCGCCCAAAGAAACGGTGTCCTGGCTTCGTTTGAACGATGCACATGTCTCGGAATCATAGAAGGCTGTTTTGCACCCAAATTTTACATAGGAGATTCTCTTCTGCGTTGTGGTGTCGTACCAGTAGCCCCCTGTCACGTTGCGCTCAATCCCTATCCAGAGGCTGCCGCAAGAGTCACCGTGTGATAGAGAGTGGTTGCTAAGGGCTGTGTTTTCTTCTTTGTTCTTTGGCGCCTTCAGGCTGCCTCCGAGAATGCGGCACAGATGAGACGCCTCGTTAAAGGGTCGCACCTCGGGGAATAAGGTGTTATAGGGAGTCCATTTATTACAAAACTGATTGCCACTCAGTCTTTTCACTTCAACATTGCGATTTTCGAAATCATCGTTGATATCGGTAAAGGCAACGACAGGCGTAATGGAGGCTTGCATAGGCTCGCATTTGGTGTAGTTTTCCATACCGTCCTTAGCGAGGGTCTGGTCATAAAGGCGCAGGTCCACCACCGACCCCGCCAGGCTTCGGGTCTTGGCGAATCCTCCTCCGGGGCGATCCTGGTCCTGGCCGAGGTACAGCAGACCCCCTCCGCGGACATGCAGAGGATCGGGTTTGTCATGCTCGACACCGAACCGGATGAACCCATCCTGAAGGACCTCATTCTTCCCTCCTGCGAGGTCCAGAGCCACGCAGATGGACGACCAAACGCGCAGTTCTAAATTCACCTTCACGTCCTGTTCCCACTTGCGATTGCAGCATCTCATCATCAGCTCCTTATTCCTGTAATGAAACCCTGGCAGAATACTTCGATTTAATGAATATCCAAAAAAACAGGTTCTTCGACCTACAATTATAAAGACACTTCATTAGTGCAATCTCTCCTCAGTGTAAGAAATTATAAATCCAATTTAGGACCAAGAACCTTTTCTCTTGATTCCTTAAAACAAAAGATGCAATGATCACCGATGTATAATTCGTCGTCGTGTTCAGGATGTGCGTACGAAAGCACCATGATTTCGTCCCTTGCTTGCAGGAGGTACAAGCGGAAGCACAATGTTAGCTGGTTAAGGTCTGGCATTTTGCCGAGGTACTTCAGGTAAGTGTCTGTAGAGGCAGCTCCATTCCGCTGAAACGTTGCCATGGTAACAGCATTCTCTGGCTCTAATTATTACGAAAACAACAATAAGCTGATGCTATGATTAGACATTATTTAAGATAAGACGTATCGCCAATCATTATAATTTAAAACACATTAAACATCAATCACGAAAAGCCAGAATGAATCATGATTACCTCTTTCATGTTGACCTTTCACGCGGGGACAGCAAGTGAACAGACAGAAGATGGTCACGTAATATAACGTAGTTCTAGTCTGCAAGGAAGAACACCTCCCTAGACGACCTAGCCTTTCTTGAAGTCCTTTTTTCTGCTGAGATTTGCTTGTGGATCTTTCCCACTTGCGCAGAACAGGGAAGGTTAGGGACGCAACTGGTGCTTCGTCTGTCCTGGTTTTGTAAAAAAAAAGAAAAAGGAAAATGAAATGAAGCTAAAATTTATCGTAACTTATATTGGTGGTAATATCAACGTTTTATAGAGCAGACAATATAATTTAACGCGTCTGTGTGTGTTTGTGTGTGTGTGCGTGTGTGTGTCTGTGTCTGTCTTTGTTTGTTTGTGTGTGTGTGCGCGTGTGTCTGTGTTTGTTTGTTTGTTTGTGTATGTGTGTGTGTGTCTGTTTGCGCATGCTGTGTTTGTGCACCATCGCATCTACGTGTACCAGTACATATGCCAAAAGTAACCAGGCAGTAAAACAGGGATGATAGATATTCAAGACATATAGCGCAGTGCCTCTTCCCTTGTGGATCCGGGTTCGTGCGGCATAACAATGAGCTGCAGCGTGGGAGAGGGCAAAGGCATGAATATAATGAATATTAATGAGTATCGTGAAAACAATCAATGGTAGAAGCTACTGGGGCATAGAAATGTCAAAGTCTGGGCGGTTCTTTAACATCGTCTAAAGTTGCCTTTCTTCTATGCACTACAAGTTACGATATATATATATATATATATATATATATATATATATATATATATATATATTTTTTTTTTTCTTTTTTCTTTTTTTTTTGGGGGGGGGTCGATTTGCTGTGTCTATCAGTATCTATCAACAAATAGTCAACTTGCATCAATTCGAATAACGAAAATAGTCGATCGAGATACTGGACTATTTACTATCTTACCACTTGGTCAAAGCATAGGATATCACTATAAAAATTGGGCACTGTATAGCTTAGACACTGAAAAAGATAAACATGCAAAATCTGGACACTTCATACGTTGTACAATGAACAAAAAGGCTCTACAAAAGCTGTACATTATATATGTTGGACTAAAACTCTTTCTTTCTTTCCTAACAAGTGAAAAAAATACGAATTAATTTCATAATAAGCTAATCTATTCATATGTTTAGGTTTGTAAAGTTATCTATATTTACCACAATTGTTAATATGAGAATGTCAGTAATATCGTGATTATAGATATGTTAATACCAATACTAAACAATATTGATGTTAATGATAATAATAATGACAATTATGATAATAATAATGATAATTATGATAATAATAATGATAATTATGATAATAATAACAATAACAACAATAATAATGATAACAACAACAACACTCATAATAATAATAAGGGTGTTAATAATTTCGATAATGGTAATGATAACAATCATGATCATATTAATGGTGATAACAATCAACAACCATTATGATTCTCATTATCAACGATAATGTATCCATTATAAGAATCATATTATCATATATATATATTTTTTTTTTAGATAAAAATGTTGTTCCTATCTTTATTATTATCATTATTATTGTTATTGCTGTTGCTTTTGTTATTGTTGTTATCATTATTATCATTACTGTTATTATCTTTATCATTGTAGCCGTTATTCGTATTCTCATTATTGTCATTGTTATTACTATTACCATTGTTATTATTACCATCATCATCATTTTCATTATTATCATTATCATTATTATTATCACTATTGTTATTACTATTATCATTATACTTACTATCATTATCATTACCATCATGATCATTATCATCTTTATTATTATATTGTTGTTATTATCACTGTCATCATTATTAGCACTATCATTCGTATGATTATTACTAGTAGTAGTTGTAGCATTAACATAATTATTTCCATTATCAATATCATTATTATTACTACTATCATTATTACTATCATTATCATAACCATCACTATCACCATCATTATCGCTGCAATTACCATTGCAAATATCTCTTGACTTTATAAAGCGAGTTGTAAGGCACATGATAAACTAACAACTGCCATTCAAATTTTATTAAGTTGTGACAATGAATATAAGGAACAGTGACACAAGTAAAAATATATTCTCGAGTGCCATTAGCGATGCTTAAAATACATGAAAATTAAAATAGTGGCTTGGATTTACCACGAACATTGGTATGGGTATCTGGGTATCTCCTATGCTACTAGCTATATCCCAGGATAGCGTTCTTTAAGTCATCGTGCCTGAGTATTATTATCGAAGTGACCCTATTAAACGCGTTTTATGAATTTGCGACCATATGTTCTTCATGTTATGATTATATATCATTATCTCCTTTGTCCATATATACTACATGCATTCAATAGACAGTATACATCAATTTAATTATGATTCTTTTATTCTCTTTGTTAATCTTATTCTATCTTATTCTTATCTTATTCTATCTTATCTCCATCTTACGAAACGCGACGACTTACTAGGTGCCAGCCCATGACTTACGACATTTAGAAATTTGGTCATCAGGAAAGTCGTCCTGCCGAAGGAACTCGGCGGAAAGAAAACTCAAAATTGAAAAACCCGACGACGACAGAAAACGGGATTCATAGGACTGAAGGCCGCTGCTGAGGGAGTTATGATTAGGCACTATGTATACACATATAAAGATACATACATATGTATCATATATATATATATATATATATATATATATATATATATATATATATATGTATATGTATGTATGGATGTGTTTGTGTGTGTGTGAGAGAGAGTGAGTGCGCGTGCGTGTGCGTGTTTATCCGTTAAGATAGAAGTAAAATCGATTATAGGAAAATAGACTTGGTGACAGTTTCTACCTCACTACATATGCTAATAATTTTGTATCCCCTTGATGCCCTAATTTAAAATCAATTTCACAAGTTGATTAATATATAGAATAACATTCCTTAAAAATAAAAGATAGAAGATATGTCTATGTTCCCTCTATTGTAGCCATATTCTAGTACTCCAACACCCAAGAGTAACTTTAAAACAAAGTACTGTGTGTGTGTGTGTGTGTGTGTGTGTGTGTGTGTGTGTGTGTGTGTATCTGTGTGTGTGTGTGTGTGTGTATGTGTGAAAGAGAGAGAAATAGAGATAGATAGAGAGAGAGAGAGATGAAGAAAAAAACATCAGATAAAAAAAAAAAAATTAAGAATCTCTTAAATAATAGACTATGTTAATTCACCACGTCCCTGCCATCTCAAGCAACACTTATCAAATAACATCGTCCATCCAGAATTTAATTCAGAATTTAATTCAAGGACATGTTTACAAGCCTTCTGGCAAAGATTATTTCATGAGAGGTTTCAGGATATTCTAAACCTCTTTCAAGACATGCTTCTGCTTCTGACATCAGACTTATGAAAAGACTATTGAATATTTAAACTGTAAATAGTAATAATGATCCCAGTTATAATTATGATGATGGTGATAATGACGATAATAATGATAATGATAATAATAATAATAATAATAATAATAATAACAACAACAACAATAATAATAATGATAATAATAATGATAATAACAATAATAATAATATTAATGATAAAATAATGATAATGATGATGGTAATAATAATCATAATAGTAATAGTGACAATAATAATAACAATGATACTGACAATAATATCATTAATGATGATTATAGAGTATTTAGAGAAGACACCAGCCATCACTGATGATTCCGCATGCCAGAGGTCAATTAGCTGTCAAAACTCGCTGTACCATAGTGTGCGTAAATCCTTTTCCTCATTTTTTTTGCAATTGCCAAGCATAAGATTTTATTTGCACCGCCGGTCAAGCCTGCAAATGTTTGTTTACTGTAATTGTCCGTAAGTCTCGTGGGAGTTAGGTCTGGGAGCCCACCTTGTCCAAAATACAACCCATGTCCTTCAAAACACATGGGCTTCTTGCGTGGGTTAAAAGCAAGAAGTCAGGAGGTTAACTGAGAGTGAGGAGGTCAAGTGAGAGGGGTCAAGTGAAGACCTTAGTAGCTTAGTGCTCATGTGTATCATGGCAAAGTGCGTGACTCTTATATAATGTCGTCTTTTTTATTTTCTGTTGAGCTAGCGACAGTGAATAATCCCAAACGCAGAACACTTTTTTTTGTGGACCTCGCTAACACTTATTTTACTGTGTTACGATTTATTTATTAGCTTACCCATGAACCTTACCTTTAGAAAATGTCCTCTACATAATAATGATTATAATTAGATGATAAAAATGAATATCATTTTAGTGATAATAGTAATAATGATTGGTTAGAATCCTTCAAGCTTCAATTTGCAAAGATGGCCTGGATTTCTTCATCTTTTTCTTTTTCTTTTAAGAACCTTTCTTCAGGGAAGGACGATTTCAATTTTTTTTTTTTTTTTTTTTTTTTTTAAATTCAAAATGCAATAATTTGAAAACCTGAGGCGTAGATGCTAAACAACCATTTCTTTATATGTATTTAACTATTCTAGAAGTGCTATATATTATAAGTATCATATCAGTGAAAAAGAACATACTAATGTGAAATATAGAACCTTTGTAGCGAAGTGAAGAATCTTTGGCTTAGCGAGGCACAGAAATTTCATTGAATATGTGATTTCTTTTAAATAGAAAAAAAAACTGTCGATATCTAAGAGGATTCTTATTACAAGACTAACCTCCACTATATATGATTACGCATAGCAAGAGCGCTTATTCTTATCTTCTTTTTGTTGTTGTTGTTGTTTCCAAGTGATCTCTTGACTCACTCACAGCGGTTAGTCAGGGTTAGTAGGGAAACCTCACTAGCATACAAGACAGGCGGTGGTGGATCCAGAGAAAGGGGGTGGGATAGGGCGGGGGTTACACTGCATCTCCATAGTAGACAAATACACGATGTAGTGAAATATGCGATTGGTGCTACAGTGTTGAAACTTTTTGTGTCAAATAGCTTAGGAAATGCCAAGAAAATGCTGGAAATACCTACAGAGTAAGTTATACATTCCCTTACATTCGGAAGTTGTCACCCCCTCTGAATCCTATCCCTGCCCCCTCCCTCCCCTCCCTTAGAACATCTTGGAGCCGCCACTGAACACAGGCAGTTATAGCGTGTGAGGAACTTTGAGAATATCTGCAGACATGTCTCATTTGCACAGTTTCTCATAAACTTAGTTGTGTTATCCATCACGTGCATTATTTACATGGCCGAGTGGACATGATGTTAACATCTGATATTAGAAAAAGACAAAGGGACTTGCAGCTTTAGAGACTCCGAGTATGTCAAATAAATTCTTGGGCCGAAATTTGAATTTTGAGAATTTAAAGTCATCAGATTGTTTGAATTCATGCTGCAGACTCACTGGTATCTGAAGTGTTGTAACCTTTAATTTGATTGTATTAGAGACTGTCTCAGGGGTCGTATTTGATAACTGACTGTCATAGTATTGTTTCCAGTTCATCTGATCAGTGCTGATTGGGGAAAAAACAATCAAACCAAGTCAAACTGGGTTGAAAGTTAATCTACTTAAGTTCAGAATGGAAGCTAAAGCATTAACAAACTGTCTCTTAAAATAAACCAGATAGCTTTTGGTGGTGAGTCTTTCAGGCGTGAAGTAGAAGCAAAAGCAGTTCAACCTGAGAGAGAATCACTCAGAGAAGAAACTTTGGTAGTTCGGAATATCGATGGGTAAGTCTGGTATTTTGATGAGCGCGGCCATGGTCAGATAGAACACGAAGAAGAGACCGGTCAAAATAGGGCACACGATGCGGCAAAGGATATTCAACCTGGAAGCAAGGGCAGCACGCCGAGACTGGATCCTCTCAAGTGACTTGAATTCTTTCTTCCTCACCCAAAGCAAGAAAGCAGGGGCACATTTCTGTTGGAGTGGAGACGACATTCTTAGAATTCATTGACAAAATAGACTTATTCATATAACGTCTAGCTAATATGCCTGATAAATGATGACTCACTTATTTCCTTATATACGTCAATCCTATCTGCTTAAATCTTATTTTTTTCTGTATAGATATTTTCAACCATATGTCATTCATCCCCACCTTGCACCAGTTGATGAAAGCAACAGTGACAACCACCAGGAAGAGGCTCGTGATGCAGTACACGAACCAGATGTCAACCAGCTTCAGGTAAGCTGTCTGAGGGATGGAGGAACTCATCTGCAAGTATGGTCATAGTTTGTTTTTGTTTTTTCTCTTTCTTTGGGCAGATATAGAAAGGTGGATGGAAAAATAGACGAGAGAGAGATTTCTATTAATTTCCTCACCCGAAACACTCAGGCACACATAGAGAGTATAAAAAGGAATTGGAGATATTGAGAAACTATTTTGCATAAAGGGACTTGTATGAAAACAGAAGGAATGAAAGCAAGTAGGAGATTCTCCCCCTTTGGGCCAAGACAAAGTGTGCTATGTGAGGTAGCCAGCCAAAGAACATTCTTTGCCTAGCTCCTGATAATTATTATGAGGGCAATGTGACTCTATGTACATTGATCGTCATCAAAGTTTGTTGATTATTGTGCAATTATAACATCTATAAAATCGCTTTGAGGTCAGACTAAAAGCACCAAGTCTGGGAGTATAATCATTATGTAACCAAAGTGTGAGTCTTAACAGCTGAAGGAAGCTCGCGGAGTAAAGCTAAGTTAGGGTAGCTGAATCTGGCCTTAAGCTTCATGTCAAGCCTTAATGGAAACAGAACAAGGAACAT
>BOPN01001725.1:23965-26465 GCA_017312705.2 Penaeus japonicus | reverse complement strand
TTGTGCCCAAAGTTTACATAGGAGATTCTCTTCTGCGTTGTAGAGTCGTACCAGTACTTCCCTGTTATGTTGCGCTCAATCCCTAGCCAGACGCTGCCGCAGGTGTCGAGGTGCGC
Organism: Penaeus japonicus; assembly: GCA_017312705.2. Lineage (NCBI taxonomy): Eukaryota > Metazoa > Arthropoda > Malacostraca > Decapoda > Penaeidae > Penaeus > Penaeus japonicus. The sequence goes on along the minus strand of BOPN01001725.1, from coordinate 26,349 downwards.
GAGGGAGAGGTTGTTGAGTTCTGTGTTGTCGCCGTTGTTCTTCGGTACTTTCAGGTCGGCTGCGAGAATGCGGCAGAGGTGAGAAGCCTCGTCAAAGGTTCGCTCCTCCGGGAACAAGATGTCGTAGGGCTTCCGGTCACTGCAGAAGTGACCGTCGGTCAAGGTTTCAATTTCCACATTGCTAATTTCGAAATCATTGGTAATGTTACTGAAGTCGATCATCGGCGTAGCAGAGACTTGCACTGGCTCACAGGTGGTATAATTTTCCAAGGTACTCGTGGGGAGGATCGTCTCATAGAGCCGGAAGTCTACCAGTGATCCCGCCAGGCTCTGGGTCTTGGTGAATCCTTCCCCAGGGCGGTCCTGCTCCTGTCCAATGTACAGCATGCCCCCTCCACGTGTATGCAGAAGACCGAGGGATTTACCTATGACCTCAGGCATGACGTTTCCATCCTGTACGACCTCATTCTTCTGCCCTGCGAGGTCTACAGCCACGCAAATGGACGACCAGACATGCAGTTCCACTTTCAAGTTAACGTCCCGCGACCATTTAGGATCACAACAAGTCATCATCAGTTCACTATTTTTGTAATGAAACCCTGGAAAAAAGTATAGGTCTAGTGTCAGTGTAAACATGGTTTCTATCTCATCATTTTGATCAATCAGGTAATTTCTTCTGTTTATTTAGGAATTTAATATCATAAGGAAGGGGGACGGGGTCAAGTAGCTTTTTACTTTATGATAACTTATCGAAATCAAACCAATATTTACCGATGTATAATTCGTTGTCGTTTTGAGGATGAGCGTACGAAAGCACCATGATTTCGTCCCTTGCTTGTGTGAGATACAAGCGGAAGCACAGGGTTATCTGGACGAGGTCTGGTATTTCACCGAGGTACTTCAGGTAAGTGTCTGCAGAAGCAGCTCCACTACGCTGAAATGTTACCATGGTTACAGCATCCTCTGGATCTGTGTGGAAATGATTCAGACACATTATTTAAGTCATGCATGCAATACGCTCAGCTGTCTATCTTTCACGGAGAATACGATGGTGATATACAATAGAATAATGCAAGTATTTTCGCAGAAGCAAACAGAAGACAGTAAAAAATCAAACGAAAAGCTAATGTAAATGATAACAACAAAAATGAATGGTGATGAGGATGGTGATGATGACTTTGATAGTGAGGTATAGTCTAACTTAAATTAAAACAAATTAAAAGCAAATACAGTAAGATAGAATAACCAATAACCTTTACCATTATCGCCTTGACATGTTGCAATACACAGAGAGCAAATTATCAAGGGAAAGATGACGATGCTGCAGACTGAGCCAGCAGTTTGCATGGAGCCACGCCATAGTCCTCTTAGATTAGAAGCCTTAGTCCTCTTAGTCCTCTTGGCTCTGCTTCCCAGGTAATCGTCCGATAGTCCCATATTTGGGAATATCAAAGCACTCTGCTAACTTCAGCAAAGCACTAAGCTAACTTCAGCGAAGCATCAGCTAATTTCAGCAAAGCACTCAGCTAACTTCAGCAAAATACTCTGCTAACTTCAGCAAAGCACTCAGCTAACTTCAACAAAATACTCTGCTAACTTCAGCAAAGCACTCAGCTAACTTCAGCAAAATACTCTGCTAACTTCAGCAAAGCACTCAGCTAACTTCAGCAAAATACTCTGCTAACTTCAGCAAAGCACTAAGCTAACTTCAGCGAAGCATCAGCTAATTTCAGCAAAGCACTCAGCTAACTTCAACAAAATACTCTGCTAACTTCAGCAAAGCACTCAGCTAACTTCAGCAAAATACTCTGCTAACTACAGCAAAGCACTCTGGTACCTTCAGCTGAACTTTGCTCGATCTGTTCAAAATAAAAGATAGAGAGGTTAAGTGTGTAAAACGTGGGAATTAGGAACGCTAATTACGAAATGAAATGCTAATATTTCTTACGTCAATATTTTAAATGTGACACGAAGCATAATAGACTGTCGTCTAGACAGAAACCCTATTACAGGACTGTATCGAAAAGCTTTTCAAATCTCAAGTGTGAAGTAATCTTCAAGAAAATATTTCCTGTTCATTCTGTCAGCAAACTTACTGAATTTATTTTCAGTTGATTTTCTTTCGACTGACGACAGTTCAACACGCAACTCTGCGATCAGTTTGCCCGCACTATTAAAATGACCTCTTGAAGTGTCCTCACGAAGGTTTAAATGAACACGTACCATCACATTTTCACGTACATGTACATTCGCATACATAGATACAAAGGGAGAGGGTGAGAAAATGGGAGAGAGAGGGGGACAGGTAGTGGCTGAGCGAGAGAGAGAGAGGGGGGGGGGGAGGCAAAAAGACTGACTGTGAATGAAAGAGGGAAAGCCACACA
>BOPN01001725.1:8965-13965 GCA_017312705.2 Penaeus japonicus | reverse complement strand
AAATTGGATATCTTATCTCTTGAAGATAGAGTTAAACTTAATGAAATTCTCGTAGTTATTTCATTCCTGATGACCTAAGACACGATGTAACTTGCAGTTAACAAGTGGGGAACATGCAACTTGCAAAGAACACTGTTTCTACGTGCAATACATTCTCAGAAATCTACCAGTGTGCCTAAAAGAGCAAGATATTGATGACGTTTTTTATGCAAATTAATCACTGCCCCTATTTCCATAAGCCAGATTGCCCATTCAGACGTTGTACATCATTACTGGTATTATTGTTAACATCATTATTATTTATTCTATTATTATCATTATCATTATTATTTATTTTATTATCATTATTATTTATTCTATTATCATTATTATTTATTTTATTATCATTATTATTTATTTTATTATCATCATTATTTATTTCATTATCATTATTACCATTATGTTTATCAGTCTTATCCACATTATTATTTTATTTATTATCCTTATCAGTATTATCATCACCGCCATTCCTATCATCATTATCATTAAAATAACAATAAATAAATACCGTCAGTTTGATGTTAAAAGTGTGATTATATAAGGGAGGTTAGATTTTCTTTCACATATTGGTTATAATGTTAATTGTTGACTTTCATGGACCATTTCCGGCTATCTGTTATTTTTTCATTTTATATTTCCTGTCATTCATTCATTATGAAATTCCATCTTTATGATGATTATTATTACCATCTCTTTTATTATCATCTTCATTGTTGTTATTGTTATTGTTGTTATTATTATTGATATTGTTTTTGTTGCTGATATTATCATCATTATTATTTTTACTATTATTATTATCACCATCATCACTATTATTATTAGTGTTACTCTATCAGTATTATTATCATCATTATTGGTATTATTGTTAACATCATTGTCATTTCTTTTATTATCATTATTATTTCTTGTATTATCATTATTAATATCACTATCATTATCATCATTATATTTATCAGTCTTATCCATATCATCATTTTACTTATCATCCTTATCACTATTACCATCACCGCCATTACTATCATCATTATAATTAAAATAACAATATATACTAGAATTATTGTTAATTAATATATGGTCCGCAATACGCATTTACATGAGGCGCACCAGCTATTCAAACTATAGCCAGGGTGTGAAATAATCAAAACACATAGCTTATTAGTTTTAAAAAATCAACAAACCAGAATCAGGCAAAATTAGTTACCAACTTTGGGAATAAAATAGAACAAAGGTGTTGTTATAGGATGTTAATATTCCCATCAAACAATGTCAAATCTTTTTAATTACCTTTAAATACAAGTGTAACTCGAATCTTTCTACTTCAGGCCGATCTTAAGCTATCACATCATCCGGCCCCTGTTGTTATCATGGCCCTATTTCGTCACCTATTACGACACGCAGGGTATGCGTGGGAACTGTTCTTCAAGACCCTTACCCCAAGACATAAGCAACAACATGCAATAACTCTATTACTTTACTTATAGAGCCAATATTATCCTCTATACGAAGCCAGCAACTAATATTTATGAATGTCCAACGATCACCCTCAGCTTCTGTAAGAGTCGAAAATGCGAAACTAAAAATTCTCACTCACAGGACTGCAATTTCTCTTTTGCCAACAGCACCACCATCAATCTTGCTGGATCATTTATATGTTCTTGCCGCAGGAAACCTTAACACCGACCCCTTTGCCTCCGTCTCACCGCTGGAGTTTTTCTCGGTAGTACTGACCGCAAGTGATTCAGTTCGAAGCTTCTTTTCGTGCTTCGTTTAGGCTTTTGGTTTACAAATATTCATTGATCACTCGAAGGTCCTCCTCACAACGTCATAGTAATATTTTATATTGGCTTATGTATCCATAGGCTGTATTGATTATGTGGGAAAATTGGAATTAAAGAGGGTATCTTCACCCGACAAAATGTACTCAGACAGTTCGACAGGGTACAGAATATGTAACTAGTCAATGATATCGTGGGATGCGCTTGTTGAAGGACAACCGACACGTTAAGCACGACGCCAGAGGTTTAGTAATTTTGTTTTACACAGTTTTTCTTTTTTTATCCAGTGTGCTTGGTTCCATATATAAATATATATATATATATATATATATATGATTATTTGTATCAGATATAGTTATTTTATAAACAGTAAGAAAAAGAATGTTGTAAGGGCAACTGTTTGGTATCTCGATAATAATACACCAAACATAATATCGGTTCCAATACAAGCTAACAGTTCATGTGTTTATCCACTAATGAGGTTTCCTATAAAAAAACCTACAGGTTGGAAAAATGAACTTGATGAGTTTAATATAGATACTAATACAGATACTAATATATATACTATTACCTATATTGATATTTTAACGGTAATCGGGTATTGTGTTACTGTGATTTTATGTATCATCATTTTCGTTTGCTTAATTATACATGCAGATTCTCTATATTTCTGTGCCATGCGTCAAAGGAGAAGTGAGCGATATAGTGATTATAGACAAGAATTCGAACCCATACGAAGACAAATAAGTAAGAGGGAGATTATATAGATATATATATATATATTATCGTGTGTGCGTGTGTGTAGAAGAAAGATATGAATGAAACTGAATATCTAAACGCAAGAGATGTATTTGACGCGTTTCGACGGAGGTCTTTCTCAAAAACACATAACAAGTGAAAATACAGAACGAAGATATATATCAAATGAGAGCTGAAGATTCACCTGACGCTCTTGACCTGTGTGTAGTTATCCACATAATTGATGCTGCCGCGACCTTAGCTAATTTGAATCTTCCCGACGCGGTGTTCATGTTTTCTTTTGTCGCGATGTATGCAGCTTCCATAACTTTACGTCTATGTTTTTGCATTACTTTGTTGACGGCTTTTGCTTGCTTCCAATCTGGTAGATGTCCCGCCTCATCTACGTGTGCCACCATGACGTTGGAAGTCCTGCGATGACGGATGTCAGATCGATGCTCGCTGATCCTGGTGTCGAAACCAGGATATATATATATATATATATATATATATATATATATATATATATATATATATATATATATATATATATATATAAGTAAAAGGTTGTCAAATATTTGACAACTTCTGTTGGCATTATGAATCAAATTTGCATTGGTATTTATTGCCTAACTCGGCATAAAGTACCGAGTGGCATTAAATACTGAAATATTAATCTACAACGTGCATCTTTCATGTTATTCTCAAATGTTCTTCTTTTTCTCCTTTTCCATGTCCTTGCTTTTGTTATTACTGTCATTGATATCGTTTTTCTTCTTCGTCTTCTTCTTTTCCATCCCTTGCTTCTATTTCATCATTGTTATTACTATCTCCTCTTTTGATCTTCAGTGTCGATCCGTAAAGACACAAACAAACGCGTTCCCTTTGGTTTTCTTTTGTCTTTGCTTTTCAATATATTATTAGAACTGAGTTGTATACACAATCCGCTGTCCTTTGATGTTTAAGATCAGTACTTCACGCATTGGACATCCAGTATCTTTCACACAGAGATTACTTTTCTTCTTCATTGTTGCAGAGGCCTAAGACTTCGAATGGGATTGCTCTGAAACTAGGTCAAGTATGGGACTTGGATTGCGTAAGGCTAGGTCTTAAAATAGGTCAGAATGGACATAGATTCTTCACAATAAGTAGCATGACCTTTTTAGAGATTCATATAACCCCGTAATTGCATTTTTTATTTATTTTTTTTCCAGGTAAGATCGTGATACGGAAGGTTAATTCTATAATTTTTTATGTATAATAAAGAGATGTGCTTGATAGTCCCCAATGATCCGTGAGATATACAACAAATATGAATTCATGAAGTCGAAATAAATACTTTATCATTCTATGAAAGTAATTAATAGTAAGTTACATAGACATAATTGATTGTAAACGTGCGATCACAGATTGAAATTTTGATCGGTACTTATAGATATAAGCTTTTATTCGGCTATGGTAGCAATCACAACTTTAAAATCTGATTAAAAGTTGAATTCCTATTTGATTGCTACTAATAGACTACGGTTTGGTTTGGGTGTTAATAGTTGTTCTAATTTTCTGTTTGATTGGAATTATAGTGGTGCTGATAGTTTACGGTATGAGATGTTCCGGTAGTTATAAGTTACCATTTGATTGGAACCAGTCCTTCTACGGTTTCATTGATTGGGATCAGCAATTAAAAGTCTTCCTTTGACTGACAATAGTAAATCTAATAGGTGCGAGACTTTGTTTGATTGGTATTAGTAATATCATGTTCATATATATATATATATATATATGTGTGTGTGTGTGTGTGTGTGTGTGTGTGTGTGTGTGTGTATAAATATATATATACATATATATATGTATGTGTATATATAAATATATATATATATATGTACACACACACACACACACACACACACACACACACATACACACACACACACACACACACACATGTGTTTGTGTGTATTGATATACATATACACACACACACACACACACATAAATATATATATATATATATATATATATATATATATATATATATATATATATATATATATGTGTGTGTGTGTGTGTGTGTGTGTGTGTGTGTGTGTGTATGTGTGTGTGTGTGTGTGTGTGTGTGTGTGTCTATGTGTTTGTGTGTGTATGTGTGTGTATCTGCGTGTATGTGTACGTATGCCTCCATGTACACGTACCTACACTCAAAAATCCCCAGACCTGAAAATCTCATCAGGACAAGACGAGAGACAGGTAGAGCGACAGATTAATAGAAAACCCAGCCAAGTCGCGACAGTCCTGCTCGTCCTTGGCAGCGGTGAGTGTGGAATCGAATGCCTCAGTGGAGAAACGTCATGCAAATACTCCCTTGTTTTTTGTCAATAGATTTTGACATGCATGGTTGTTTTTTCATTGTGATGGTGATGATTAGGTGTTGATTAAAGGTAGTTTTATGTA
>BOPN01001724.1:246739-249239 GCA_017312705.2 Penaeus japonicus | reverse complement strand
TAAGGAGTAAGTCAAGATAAAGAACAAGAAAACGAGGGTGAGGAGGAGGAGTAGAAAGAATAAAGGAAGAGTAGGAAAAGGACGAAAAGGAGCAGAAGGTAGCCCAAAGCATATGAGAAAGACGACTAGCTCTTTTCAGACTTCCGGGAAGACAGAGGTAAACTTTAAGAAAGAAAAAAAGTCTCACGCAACGGAAGTGTCGAAAGTTCAGGTCAACGCTTCGTGCTTTCGGATAAGTAAGGAGAAGCGAAATAAAGGTAAAAAGGGTTTGATGGAATAGAGAATTATAGGAGGAAGGTAGTATAAACGAAAGGTGAAAGAAGAGAGATAAATGAAAAATAACAACTGAGGAATATATAAAATGATAACATGATCATTAATTGATGTCCACAATGGTTATGACGAGGGTAGTGATCGTAACAATAGTGGGAAGGAAACGTAAGGCAGAGAAACAAAGAAAGAAAAGAAGGCAAATGAATACAAAACACTCGTCAAGAATGCTGCGCCTATGAGTAGCATGAAGATGCCCCTCTGCCTCCGTGTCTTGGGAGCAGAATAAACTCTGCTGCAGAATGCGAAGGCGAAAAGAGATCTTCCTAAGATTTTCACTAACTTTCTCTCTTTTTTTTAATATGTTATTTTTACTATCAATGTGTGTGTGTGTGTGTGTGTGTGTGTGTGTGTGTGTGTGTGTGTGTGTGTGTGTGTGTGTGTGTGTGTGTGTGTGTGTGTGTGTGTGTGTGTGTGTGTGTGTGTGTGTGTGTGTGTGTGTGTGTGTGTGTGTGTGTGTGTGTATGTGTGTGTGTGTGTGTGTGTGTGTCCCAGTGTATGTCAGTGAATGTGTGTACGCGCGCGCATGTGTACGTGTGCATGTATGGAAAAGTCGCTGACCTTTGCCATTGAAAGCGAAAGGCATGACTTTTTGAAAATGCCTGAACTTGTCTTTGAAACCACTTTCCTTACTACCTATAAGAGTATAATGAATATCTCGTTGATGATTTCAAACAAAGTATCATTTCACTCACTGACAAAAGAAGAAGCTGCCATTCCATAAGTTCAGAGTTGTTCTACATTTCATTTTCGTAGAAAGTGGGCGCTGGAGGTCGGCCGGTGAATGTAGGGCCAGGTGAAAGTAGGAAAAGATTTTGTCTATGGCATGCTGACTGGAGATCAATTTCCTTTTTTCTGAGGTTGACGTTGCGTGTTTTTCACCGGTGAACCAGGTGAAATCGCTTTCCAGGGGGTTTCTTTGTACGTTATGAACTTTGTCGGAGTGAAAAGAGAGAGAGTGAATGAGAAAGAAAGAGAGAGAGATTTTTTATTTTGTTTATTTATTTTTTCAATTTCTCTACATAATTGATCCTTACAATTTACACATGATATTCTCTGCATATTTTAATTCATGTTTAGAATACATGAAGGATTGAAGCATTCTCTTTCTCTGATGTATGATATATAATTCAAGTGTATTTTACACATTTGCATCGCTCCTTGATTGTAGAAATTACTTTTCCTCCGCTGTCAGATATGTTAATCTACCTTCTAGAATACACAAGGCCCCATTCTGCGCCTCTTGCTTATCTGTAATTCACACAGAAACACATAAATACACTTTAAATAGCGTATTCTTTCATTCGCGTGTTCAGAATATACAAATTACTCATGTATTTCTAAATTTCCTATTACACATAATTTTACTATTTTTACTCGGTTTTGAAACGACACACATATCATATTCAGTATATTTTTTGTTTCGCACGTTTTTTAGTTTTTTTGTTTTTTTTGTCTGGCATACAATAAGATACAAAAGTCACTCACGTTACGTTTATTTTTTTCAACTGCATAATTCGCGCTACGGTGACCACTCATTCATTGTTCTATTCTCATTTTTTATGATTCATACACTCCTATCTTGAGTATGCAAATCACACATTCGGAGCCTCTTTGTTCTCTCATTTGTATCATTCACACTCATGCATACTCTGATGAAGTATAAACACAATGTTCTACAATAAACTATACTACAAATACACTATACAGTTCCCTATTACCATAATGCATAATCAAGCCACACGACCCCTGATATCCTTAGTGCACACCACCCTCCCCGCCCTTTCCCCCCACCTGGAGGACGCAGGCCACTCACCCGCGCCCTTCGCTCCCTCCCACAGCCGCCTTCGAGCCCAACGCCACGATGGACACGGCCCACCACATGCTGCTCTACGGCTGCGAGACGCCGGGCAGCGACGAGGAGGTGTGGAACTGCGGGGAGATGGCGCTGTCGCAGCCCGGCATCGCCACGGCGTCCGTCTGCGGGTCGGGCTCGCAGGTGAGGGCACATGCTTGCATACATACTTGCATGCATACATACGTACATACGTATATACGCATATGAATACATACGCACATGCATGCATGCATACATATATACAGACAAACAAACAAACAAACATACATACATACATGTACACATAAATACATACATACATGTAGACATAAA
>BOPN01001724.1:239239-241739 GCA_017312705.2 Penaeus japonicus | reverse complement strand
ACACACACACACACACACACACACACACACACACAAATAAATATGTATGTATACACACACATAAGATAATAATTTCATCGGAATGATTTATAAAAAAAAGCATAATAGAGACAAAGCAGAAAGAAAAAAAGGAAACTTTCACAACAAAAGCCAAGACAGAATGAAGACAAGGAAGGGCAAGAAGAGCTAAGGAGAGCCACGGAACTGCCGAAATCGGGGGAGGAGAAGTATGCACCCCATGGAGAGGCAGCGACATCGAAAGGGGAAGGATAGCAAGTGAAAGAGCCATTGATGCAGATAAATTCGAAATGTGGTTAGATGAAAAAAAAAGAAAATGGAGATGATGGATGGAATAAAAAAGGAAAATAGATCGAGAAGAATCTTGTTAGTGTTTGTAAAATCTCGAAGGCCGTTTTCTGATGGGTTGTTTCCTCTTTCGGTGGACTAGCCTCGTTCTCTGATTATTTTCTCCATTCTCTCCTCTCTCTCTTCTTTTATTTTCCTTTCGTCTACTACTTCTATATCTGTTTCTCCTTCTCTTCAAGTGAAAGAGACATTTTTTCTTCTCTCTCTCTCTTTCCCCTTTTCCTCTACCTTCACACGTCTCTCTTCTCTCAGTCTATTCCCTTTCAGTCTTCTTTTACTTCGTACTCCTCCCTCTTTCTCTCTTTCCCTCTCCATGCACCCCCACCCCCGCCCAACCGTCCCCCCAAAGTCTGACCCTTGCTCGCCCTGCACAGCGGCCGAGGCAGCGACGAAATGTGCAACCTGTACATCATGTACTGGGTGGAAGGCGGCCGAGAGCCTCTGCACTACAAGCCCTGTTTCAGTGCCGGCCCGCCCTTTTTCTACTGGAGCCGTTACGTCATCGATGGGCGGCCCTTCACCAATATTCCCGAGGACGCGAGCTTCCTGCCGCCCGAAAGACTGGAGGATAGTAGCAGCGGGGGCGGCAATAGATAGATGGATTGGTGGATGGATAGCTGCTTAGGATTTGTTTGTTCTTGTAAAGGGCTCGTTATCCGTTTATATTTTGTTTGGATTCTATTTATGTATTAATGCATCTATGATTATTTATTGATTGATTTATTATTAATTTATATCCAATCAATTGTTAGTAATTTATTTTAATTTATGTTTTTTATCGATGTCTTTTGACACTGATTACCCGCAGGTCGGTTGATCACGTGACTCGGACGATATAACACGAGGCATTTTCGAGGAAGACAATCTAGTATATTGGGCATTTATAGATGATGTTGTTTGTAGTTGTAGTTGTACTTTCCATTATTTCTAGAGGATGAAAGTGTAGCATGAAGTAACACAGAGGTAACACGCATAACACTTAAGTAAGTTAAAGAGTGTCAGGGTCACCTTGACGTTAGTTCATCTCGCGACGCCACGGTTCATGGTTATGGCATCACTGCGGAAGTACTTAGGTGTTGGCAACATTGCTTCTTCCTGTCGTCTCTAGAACGCCCTTCAAACGACTGCCGGTCCTCTCATATCTACCTTCTTTTCCACCTATGACCGTAATTTTCTGCAATCACGTTTAACTTTCTCTTGATTTCGTCATCCCTAACTTGCACAAGAGGTCTCAGAGGGGTCTTCATTCTTCCCTTTTCCTTGGGTGTTATCTTCTATCAGTTTACTTTGTTATGGTTATCAGGTGCTCATCCTGTATCCCTCCCCATCCTCTTATTTTGGTATTTTCTTTATATTCTTTTATAATTTATTTGTTCCACAACGTTTTGGTATTTCTTATCTGATCCATTTATTGATTATCTGTTCTTTTCCCCCTTTGATTTACAGTATTATAGATATTTCTTAAACTCTGTCGGCCTGTGTATGTTTCCAACTATCCCACATTTTGTCATATTTATTGATCATTTTATTTATCTCTCCCCCTTCCCCTTCCCCTTCCATACCCCTCTCTCCCCGTTTAACCTCCCGCGGCGTCTGCAGCTCGACAAACGAGGACGAGATGTGCAACTTCTACATCATGTACTGGACCGCGAAGGAGCCACTGTCCCAGAAGAGCTGCTTCTCCCTCGGCCCCCCGTTCTACTACTGGTCTCGCGGCGGCCTCGGCAACATCCCCGACAGAGACGCGTCCTCTCTCCCCGTCGGCACCTCGGCCAAGGAGTCGGGGATAGCGCCTCACCAGATTTAAGTGGAGGTAGAAGGAGGAGGAGGCGGAAGGAAGGAGGGTTGAAGATATAGAGGATGAGGATGAGGAAGAAGGAAGGAAAGTGGAAGAGGAGGTGGAAAGAGGAGGGTAGAAGAGGTGATGGTGAAGAAGGAGGACGTGGTGATGGTGGTACATGAGGTGATGGTGAAGGCATCGGAGAAGAGATAATTGAGAAGAAAATGAAGTTTATAGGAACGAAGAAGCAAAGAAGAGCAAATGACGAGAATGAGAAAACGAGAGAATAGCAAAGGAAGAGAGACAAATCTTAAAGCCCTCAGTAACGTCATAGCTTTAAGCAACATTATAGAA
>BOPN01001724.1:231739-234239 GCA_017312705.2 Penaeus japonicus | reverse complement strand
TATATATATATGTATACACACACACACACACACACACACACACACACACACACACATATTCACATTATATGCATGTAAATAAATATATTTAAAAGAATCTTGAGGACAAATATAACCAAAATAGGTACTGAATGGCATACAGACATCCATACACTCAACTGCGCTCAGCTGATTCTTACTTATTTATTAATTTTATCTATTTTGAAGTTTAGTACATTCCCTAAGTACTTTAGAAATATCTAGTCATACTATGATCAGAGACCCAGGAATTATAGCTATTTAGAAAATATACGAAACTAATAAATGAATATATACAGTATATATATAATGCATATATATATATATATATAGTTGTAATGATAAGCACAAATATCAATCTATTTTTTGATTGTACCATAATCATATATTAGGGTATTAGTGTATCAACTAGTCACTTGTATATATATATATACATATATATATATATATATATATATATATATATATATATATATATATATATATATATATATATGTATAAATATACATACATATGCATACATACATACATACATATATATATATATATATATATATATATATATATATATATATATATATATATATATATATATATATATATATATATATATATATATATATATATATATATGTTCATATATATACATATATGTTTATATGTATATATATATATACATACATATATATATATATATATATATATATATATATATATATATATATATATATATATATATATGTATAAAATATATATGTATATATGTATATATATATGTGTATCTATATTTATATATATATATGTATATATATGTATATGTATATGTATATGTATATGTATATGTAAGCAGACATAATATAATCCTACTGTGATTTGTGAAGTTATATATTGGATCCAAGGTCTGTAGAACGCCAGCCCCCCCCCCCCCCCCATGATTGGAGAGTCCTTTCCTTTTCTGACTTTTGATCGTGTAGATTGATATCAACTTCATATTCATTTGCAGGAAGCCAACCATGACTATTCATATGGTTTATTGAGAATGGGCAATGATGCAATTTTTCATCTTCCAGTTCTCTGTTTTGTTCAGGAAAAAAATCAAGTATCATTAACTTCCGCAATATCCTCTCCTCAAGAACTATACTTGGGAGAAGCATTGCAGACTCAAGAATAGGTGGCATTCAGGAGAAGACACTTATGCCAACGACTCGATCCAGTTGTCCCATATTTGCCAAATCCTTCACAAAGCTGATCTCTTTAGGATGAAGTCGACTCAAAACGCACGCTGATTCGGTTCTCCGAATTCTACTCAATAGTTATCTCTGGGATTGAAGGGAAACATCTTTCGCCCCATTAAAAAATACACTACGTTCAAGTAATCCACATTTTACTGAAATCATATAGAAAGGGAAATGCAGGTCTGTTTACTTGTCCTCAGTATCAGCAACAAAAACTTCCATGCTTAGTTCGACAGACCTCGTGACGTCATAGGCATGAACTTCTATGTTTGTTTTCGCTCGAAGGAAGACCTGGTGTTCAACAGACCTCGATTGACTATAGGTATTTAGTTACTCCAATTCTTGAAACATGTAACACGTAGTTCATGCTGATATGCATATATTGGAAACATTAGTATATTCGTATTTATATTCGCATATATATTATTTATACAGTTAAGTATTACATATGTATTTATCTTTTATCTCAAATATAATGCCTTTTTGTGTTGCAGTATAGTATTCAACACAAATTCAAAGTGATAATAAGTTGTAGACTAAAAAATTATATTCTTAAAATAAACTATAGTGACCTGATATGGTAACACCTCAAACTTATATTAGTTACGTGGAGTTATAGTATATATTTTTTGTGTAATAAAGATAGTTTTACTGAATCGATTGCCAAGAAAAGTGTAGCGCCATTGGCTCAAATAACAGACTGCAGGAGAGGAAAAAAGTATTTTAAAATGCTTGAAAGTAATTACTTTTCTACATGAAAACCTCCTCTCATTAATGCTCTATGTGAAAAAAACAGAACTAGTCACATGTCAAGTATTAATCATAACTGGTGAACTAATTTACAGATGCTTCATTAAGGTATTATTAAAAAATGTCAACATTTATGAACTTATGTGATGAATGTTTCTCGTGACAAATAATAAAAAACATCGCTAATATGAATTTATTATTAATCCTTTAGAGGATATTTACTGTTATCAATCATTACAAAAACATGTTAGACTTAATCCTAACAGTCTAACAGTCTATTGATATTTTGTAAAGATATGTTCTTTTTCTTCATTCAAATACTATTTCATTGAGACATTTGCTATTTGGACATCATGGTCTTTACACACGGGGTACTTCGGTGACATACACTGAACTTCTTCCATTATGTCTGTCGAAATTGGTAATTTTTTCCAACAAAAGAGGCAGTGAAATAGATATAAAAGTAAAGAGAAAAATGGAACTCTTTTTGATAACA
>BOPN01001724.1:221739-224239 GCA_017312705.2 Penaeus japonicus | reverse complement strand
AATTTGTCATATTCGGAGGCAGAGAGAGAGATAGAGAGAGAGAGAGAGAGAGAGAGAGAGAGAGAGAGAGAGAGAGAGAGAGAGAGAGAGAGAGAGAGATTATACACCTTTCCTTCCCTTAGCATTACCTGAAGAAGTCATATCCGCTGTCACACTCAATCAGCACGTCCTCAAAGCACTTGATAACTGAGCCAATACGTCTGCAAAAAGAAAGACCAGATTAATTTAGTGCGTAATGCAATACGTAACCCTCCCAGGAATAAATCCTTTCATAATACATAAACAGTGCAGTATCATTTGCAGAAGATTAATGACCTAATGGCATATTCTTTCCTATAGTGTAACAGTAAAAATAAAACAAGTTCTTTATATCATGAGATAAATCTTTGAACTTGCAATTTGTTCAGATATCGTGAATGCAATTTTTATTACTATTCCCTCTTTGTTCGGCATAGAATTAGCCTCGCTAAGCGACTTATGGTGGTGGGAGATTCAATGATTTGCATTGATAATTTCAGAAAAGTCAAGTTCGGTGTATTGTTAAGATCCCTCCATGACCTTCAGTTGAAATATAATATACTGTAGCTGTGAAATAACAATAGTAAGAATGGGATTTGTGAGGACTTTCCTCAATGATACAGTTGAGGAAATGAATGCGACTCTGGACTTGGGTGAGAGTGCATGGCGTTTCTAGACAGGCGACTCCACGAAGGGGAATCTACCATGAATTTCTTAGTGAGGACGCATCAGCTGGTTCCTGTTCAAATCCCATCCAGGTTCGGTTCTCGCGACACCAAAGCGTTATGCAGCTTCCACCCTTGTCCCGGTCTCTCTTCAGCCCGAACTCACCCACAGTAATCAGCCAGCTCGGGCCCCTCCACCCAGCCGTGCTCTCCGTAGGCATCGATGACGGCGAAGTCCCCCGGCGCCTCCCGGGACACTCTCCTCCACGAGCTGCCTTCCTTCTGCAGGAGGTGCTGGTGGCGGCCCACGACGACGTTCCTCGCCTCCGCGTCCTTCGGCTCCTTCCAGTCTTCCTTGGGAATGTCTGGCGAGGCGTTGTCTTCGTCCGGCAACTCCGGGAGCGGAGGCAGAGGCTGACGGAGCTCTTCCGGGGTGTACCTGGAAAACGGCGCTGGTTTGAGGTCGAGTTGGTCTAAGTGGTTTTGGAAAGACTCCGTTACCACCGAAGTGATACTTTGGTTATTGTCCTCTTTTATACAAGAAATATACATTAATGTTTCTTTTACTTTAGTTCTATATAGGCATCTCATATACACTTCATCTCCTAATCCTTTACTTTCGTAATCAAACAATATCATAGAATCATACAATCGCCTCTTCAAATACTGGCTGCCTGTTACGGCATCAAACATCTCAGTGAATATTTAAACATCTCACTCATCATCTGATCGTCTTAGTCTTTTTCAAACAACCTTAGTCGTTAGATAACCAACCCCGAGTATTTTTTGTCATTATAACAAGGCGATTGGGCGGCAGTATCAAAACCTTATTCATAAATTATTTACCATACACTGCAGCACTTGTCTAAACGTGACTTACATCATATGTAAAGGTCAAGGGATTGAAAGATATTTTTCAACAAGGTAACAGCCCTGCGAATCTCCTGGATATCCAAGCACCGCTGGCCAGTGAATTTTGCTAAAAATGCGCCGCTCCTAAGCACCTCAGCCCTTCCTAAAGCTTCTCCTGGCCACATTACAGCAGCCATTACTAGACCAATTCTTGCGCTAAATCCGACTCGCCCACTCATCCTCACCGATACATATCCAGCGGCCGATGGTAGACGATCCTTTCCAGCGAGAGGAAGTCCCTCTCCAGGTAGACGTGGAGACACACGCCCACCTCTTTGGTCTGGGCGTTGCACCCGTTTGCGCCCACTGCCGCCCATGCTGAGGGAGGAGGAGGAATTATGTGTTTGTGACGGGAGAAGGGAAAATGCAACGAGAATTAATAATGGGATAATATGAGAGAAATCATGGAGAAATAAGAGTAATAAACGGTAAAAAGAGCTCAAAGAATAATGATAAAAAATAACTACTACTACTACTACTATTTATGTTGCTACTACTACTTTTACTACTATTAGTATTCTACTCTACTGCTACTACTACTGCTTATGATAATATTAATGATGATATTATCAATAAGAATGATGAAAAGGATGATATTGAAGGTAAAGAGGATGGTGATGATAATGATGATGGTGATGATTATAACAATGATGATTATAATATCAACAGGAGCAACAATAAGAAAAAAACAACAATAAGATAATAATTCAAGAATAAACCGAACACCGACAGCAGCAAAAGTAGAAGAGAGAAAAGGAAAAGGCTGCAAAGAAGGAGAGATGAGGGGAGAGGGATAGAGGGAGAGGGGGGGGGGGGGGGGGACAGGGGGAAAGATTGAGGCAGAGAGAAAGTGAAGGAAAGGAGGACAGAAGAGAATGGGTTGGGAGGGAAAGATTGAGGGGGTG
>BOPN01001724.1:186739-189239 GCA_017312705.2 Penaeus japonicus | reverse complement strand
AGAGAGAGAGAGAGAGAGAGAGAGAGAGAGAGAGAGAGAAGGAACAGGAAGTGAAGACACAGAGAGAATACGAGAGAGAAAGCACTATGATGTACATCTTCCTTATTATTTTAGTGACAGGAATGTTGAAAGCCGAGACAGGGCAGATGAGGTCAGCAGATGAGGGGGGAGGGAGGGGGGAGAGGAAGAAGGAGAGAAAGAGAGAGAGAGAGAGGTGATGAATGGTGATTAAACCTATAAAACAGAAGGACGGTTATAGAACAAACACCCGAATGTATGTATACACAAGGACAGACACACACACTGAGAGAGAGAGAAAAAAAAAAGAGAGAAAGAGAAAGAGAGAGGGAGAGAGAGAGAGAGAGAGAGAGAGAGAGAGAGAGAGAGAGAGAGAGAGAGAGAGAGAGAGAGAGAGAGCGAGGGCGAGAGACAGAGAAAAATAAAGAGAGAGAGAGAGAGAGAAAGAGAGAATCCGTGTCCCAGTGAACGCAATCAAAACCAAAAGCCAAAATCGGAAGAAAAAACGCATCGCAATGAAGCGCCATTAAAAAGACCTCATCTAAAAAGAAAAGATAAAATATTGCTATTCATAAAAAAAAGTTACTAAAATTACCATAAATCTAAATGAATTATAGGCATTCAACTTCGTCTAGACAGTCAGAGCACAGTACTGAAGGACAGTGTCTCGAAGTGCAATGCCTGGTGTGTCTGGAGGAGGCAGGAAGTCGTGTGAGAAAAAAAGAAAAAAAGAAATGAAGTAAAAAAAAAAAAAAAAAAAAAAAAAAAAAAAAAAAAAAAAAAAGGGAACCAAAACAAACTTACTAGCGTTGGAAAAGGGAGGAAGGAAGAAGGGACAGAATATGTGGGGCGGAAGAGGAGGAAGAAGAGAAGGAGAGGGAGAGGAGAAAGGGCTGGAGAATGGAGGAGGCTCGAAGAAAAGTGAATGGAGGAAAGAAGGGGGAAGAGGAAGAAGAAGAAAAAAAAATAGAATGAATGGAAGAGAAAGGTGGAGAGGTAAAAACAACAACGAAGAAAAGGAAGAGAAAGAGCCCAAGAAGAAAAGAAATAGAAAAAGCGAAGGAGAAGAGGGAAAGGCCAAATTTGGTTACGACTTTTTGTCAGCGTCCACAAATAGCCATCAAAGTGTACGTCTGCGTCTGTTTGTGTCTGTCTGTATTTACCTGTGTCTGTCAGCATCTGCCAGCATCTCTCTTTGTCTGTCCGTGTCTATCTGTGTCTTCATAATCCTTTGTTATTATGATTTTTTACTCTCGTGCAGGGAATGTATGCTGCGAATGCATGTCGTAAATGTCTCTTAGGAATACCCGTTACTTTTCATCGATGATGATGATGATGATAGCGTTATTGTCAGTAGTGGTGGTGGTAATGATGATGATGTGATGATGATGATGATGGTTATGATTATGATTATGATGATGGTGATGATTATTATTATGATGATTATGTGATGATGATGATGATGATTATGATTATGATGATGGTGATGATTATTATGATGATGTGATAATGATTATGATGATGGTGATTATTATTATTATGATGATGATGTGATGATGATGATGATTATGATGATGGTGATGATTATTATGATGGTGATGATTATTATGATGATGGTGATGATTATTATGATGATGTGATGATGATGTGATAATGATTATGATGATGGTGATGATTATTATGATAATGTGATGATGGTGATGTGATGATGATGATGATGGTGATGGTGATGACGATGATGATTGTGATTATCATGACGATGAAGATGTAATGCTGGTGAAGATGATGATGTAATGAGGATGCTGATGTGATGATGGTGACGATGATTATGATGATGATTATGATGGTGATGATGATGTGGTGATGGTGATGATGATGGCGACGAGGAGGAGGACAAACAGCAGCAAAGGTAACAGTTGTAGTAGAAACAAATGGAGACGATAATTACAGAAGAATAACAATAGAAACATAAAAAAGTGGAAATGGCAAAAAGATACGGAAGAAGAAGAAGAGGGATACGATAAAAGAGAAGGGAGAGAGAAGAAAGGACAAGAGGAAGGCCAAGAAGAGAGGAGGAGAGAATGGGTGCAGGACAACAGAAAAGGGGAAGGTCTCTCCACGTGTCAGCAATTAGCGGAGGGCGAGTGGGAGTAATTTCGATGTTCAGAAGCAAACGGTTTCAGCCTCGCGCTTGGCTGCGAAGACCAACTTATGGCCACAGTCATACACACGTACAGGCGTACACTCACACACACACACGCACACACACACACACACACACACACACACACACACACACACACACACACACACACACAGACATATACCTGAGTGTGTGTGTATGAAAAGCGAATAAGGAAGTGATATAAAGAGGGAGATAACAAAGACTTGTTTCCCTTGTTGGATCAGTTCGAATGCAGTTCGGAGTGATCGCCCCTCAAACATTTGCGTATTCACAATATACCTGCCATAAATATATATA
>BOPN01001724.1:177451-181234 GCA_017312705.2 Penaeus japonicus | reverse complement strand
ATATATATATATATATATATATATATATATATATATAAACACACACACCTCCATCAATCGATCGATCTATGAATCCATCTAGCTATCCCTACAAGGCACCGGATGACAGTAATAATCACCAAGCACACATGGCCCTCGAGGCACTATCTGGCACTCGCACGTGCAAGGGTCTCAACTAACATAAAACTTCCTTTATCAAATGGAACCTCGTTTATTATTTCTTAAGTAGTAGCATCAGTAGTCGCAGTGTAATTCGTTTAGTAGTTACTTAAGAGCGGATATTTTTCTGTCTATTAAACGATTTTTTGGGAGGAAACAAAGATTTTCATGGTGGACTTTTTTTTACGTTATAGTTTGTATAATTTTTGGGTTCTTGCAGAGAGGTGGCATATTGGTGGGCATTGATAGATGATACATGTACATAAACACACACACACACACACACACACACACACACACACACACACATACACACACACATACATACGTACATACAGGCACGTGGCGGTAAACATGTAAAGAAATCTATTTTTCCATATAGAACTATTCGTGAGTGAACAACCTCCCAGAAAACGTATGTGTCAGAAGTGCTAATCAATGTAAAAAGTTATACCATAATCTAAATATAGCAGATGGGGATCCTGACCTCATCTAGGTAAGAGCAATTAGGTAAGAACACAAACACATAAACACACACACACACATATACACATACACGTGCACACATACACACATACACACACATACACACACACACACGTGCACACACACACACACATATACACACACACGTGCACACACACACACACACATTCGCGAACAAACACACTACATTGAGACTCATGACAGACAGTGCAGATATCATGCATAGAATACATCATGGACTTACTCTCCCTCCGTGATAGTGTCGACCAACATGCACTGCTATCTTACTATCTTGCTTTGGTTGATGTTTCTTGACATCACTCGCTAAGAAATCGAGGATCTCTTTGCTCTATTTGTTGCAACTCAATTATGTTTGTTTTGGTTGAGCGCCGAGACTAAATGGGGCTTGTTGTAGATGAAGTCAAAGTCCTTGCTGTGCATGATCCTGTGACATCAGTCCTGGCTTGAGGCAGTAATGTGATAGCTAAATGTAGCTTCTCTCTCTCTCTCTTTCTCTTTCTTTCTCATTCTTTTTTCACTGGAATTTTCTTGTGATTTTGATGTATCTGTCTCTTGGGTACACGCCTACAAAATCAGATTTCATTTCTGATATTCAATATTAGTGTTGGCAGTTTGATTATGCTTACTGTTTCTTTCTATGATCTATTTGTTTCTATTATTCCACAGTTTACATTGAAAACAATAGGGTCATTATGTTGAGAATGCCACTTGTCATACACAGAATTTCAACGCCTGTCTGGCATTTCCTAGCATGACACAAACCGAACTGTCAGTCATTTTTCCTACACTCACTACCCATTCCTCATTTAGGGTAAGCACACACCGAGAGAAGAAAGGAGCAGGAAAAATAAATAATACTAATAACAGAGAGAGAAAGACTTCAGTCTGTCCGCCTCTCTTTCTCTCTCTCTCTCGCACAACAAACCACGCAAAGCCTGCACTCGAAAGGTGCCACCCTCACCCCACCGTCCCGCGAGCGACACTGCCTGGCCTTCGCCGTGTCCCCCAGCCTCACCCTGGCCTGCCTCAGCATCGCCAGCCAACACAGGCAACGAACGCGACGTATAAAACCAGCAACAACTTATACGACTACGCTTTTCCCGCCCGCAGCTGTCTCGGGATGTCCTGTGTCGCCTGTCAACCGCCAACTTCGATCGCATGTTACTCTTTCAAATGAACATTTTGGGTTGATTACATACTACGGGGAATAATTCACGCGTAAATATGGAGGAAAATGACGCGCGATGATGGAAGAGACGAAACGGGCAATTCCTGGCGCCACTACAAGCCATACATGGCCGCTAGCCATTGGCAGCGAGACGGTTTAGTGAACGGACGGACGGAAGGGGAGAGGGAACGGGAGACAAAGGGGGTTAAAGAAAGGGGAAAAGAAGATATAAACAGACAGAGAGACAGACAGACAGAGAGAGAGAGAGAGAGAGAGAGAGAGAGAGAGAGAGAGAGAGAGAGAGAGAGAGAGACAGACAGACAGAGAGAGAGAGATACAAAGAGAGGTAGAGATGAAAAGAGAGTAGGTAGACACAAAGAAACATGCAAGTAGATTCAAAGATACATTGGTAGATAGACATATTATCCAGTGAGACAGAAAAATAGATTGATGAGAATGGTTGATCCAGACAATAACAAATTAAGACACTCTGGTAGCTGATTACATATGTATACATAAGTATACAAATAGATAAATAGATAGACAGCCAATTAGACAGGAGGTTGATAGTTGGTTAGATAGATAAACATATAGACAGATAGATAGTTTATATAAGGTATATAGAGAAACATATAGATAGATAGAGTATATAGATAAATAGATAGACAGCTAGACTTAGCAAAATTGATAGCTATATAAACAGACGGACAGGCAGACAGCAGATAGACAGATAGATGCAGATATAGAGACAAAGTACTTATAGAGGCAGAGGCAAAAGAGCAGTAGGAACGAATGCCAAAAGACACAGACTGACAAATACCGATGAAAAGGCCAGCATCACGATTACTCAAAAGCAAGATAGTGTCAAATATGAAAAGAAAAGGGAAAGATGGGAAATAAGAGACCCATGGGCTAAAAGTCTAATTTTGACGCAATATGTTTGCAGGTTCGTACAAGGTTGCCTGTGTACGATGATTACACAGGACACAGTACCGCAACAACAAAAATTATGCTATTGCTTTTTTCCTTTTTTATTTTTTTATTTTTTTGCATATCTGTAATCCTTTCTTTTTCTTTCATTTTTAAATTAACGCCTTCCTCGTCTGGTGCTATCCTCTGATCTTCCTCTTCCTTCTTTTCCCTTTTCCTTTTCTGTTCTATTTCGTATTGTTATCCTGTATCTTCTTTTTCTTCTTCTTCTTTTTCTTTGCCCTTTCCTTCTTCTTCTTTTTTCTTTTCTGTTTCTTCTTAGTTTTATTTTTCTTTTTCTTTTCCTCTGTCTCCTTCTTTTTTTCATTTTCTTCTTCTTCTCGTTTCCTTATTTTTCTTCTTATTCTTCTTATTTTTTCCTTCTATTTCTTATTCTTCTTATTTTTCTCCTTCCAATTATTTTTCTCTCCTCTCTTTCTTCTATTTTTTTTTCTTTTTCTTCTTCATTTTCTTTTTCTTCTCCTTTTGTTCCTCACCCTCCTGTTTGGATAATATTGATAATAATGATAATGATTCTAATGAACAATTATAATAGCAACAATAATGATAATCACGATAACAATAATCATGATCATGATAATAATAATGATAATGAAGATAATGATGATAATGTAAATAAAAATAATGATAATTGTATTAGTAATATCAATTATAAAAAAAATACATAATAACATAAGCGATAATACTAATATAGACAATATTAATGATAATGATACAAATGATGATGGTAATAAGGGTAATAATAATAATGATAGTAATATTAATAATAATGATATATAGAGAGAAGATAATGATAATGATGATAATAACGATATCAATATTGATGATAACATTGACGATGATGATAATAATCATGGTGATGATAACAATAACATTGATAATAATGATAATGATAATTATGGTAATATATAATAATTTTAACAATGATAAGGATACGTATAATAATAAAAAATAATAAT
>BOPN01001724.1:167451-169951 GCA_017312705.2 Penaeus japonicus | reverse complement strand
GAATTGCACAAATTTCAACTGCAACAGGAGGTTGGTCAGAGCACATGAAAAATTTTAAGGCATAATTCACCAACAAATTAGGAGTATTGCATTGCACATTGAAGGTCTGGTTTGACTGTGCCACACTTCTCAGTCTGTCATGCCTAAACATTTTTCCTCTAAAGTTGAGTCTACAACTTGCTTGTATTCCACCCTGGATTGTCAATCCATTTTGGGGGCAATCACTTGAAATATGCTACAATAACTTCTTTTATTATCTGGCTCTGTTCATTGTGGGTAACAGTTTTATAACATCAACCGTCAAATATATATGTTAAGATATAACTGAAACAGTGCATGATTCTTTCCATAATTTTATGGTGTATGATATTGAATGATCTGGACTTTATCTTGCAAGATAAAGTCTGGCCAAATATACAATGCTAAAGAATGCATATATAGAAACCATGTGTTAGTTTTGTAGCAGATGTCAGACAGTGCTTTATTTGTTGGTATATGCTGTATCATAAAGGGCAATAGTAATGAAAGAGAATAATTGATATAGTAAAATTTCATATCAAAAGTGCTGTTGCTGATTTTGCACCTATTTTCTCATTCATTTGTTTTGCTTTTCAAATTTAATAATCATAGAATAAGTTAACTTCTATGTCTTTCATGTTTGTACACTGAATTGTAAAGAAAGAAGAATAGATTGTTTTATCATAACAAATTAATTTTAGTTTTTTAATTGATGTACATAAGAAAAGATTTATGTAATAGTGATGTGCAAATGCACTATATTTTACAAACACCAAGTAAGCACTCTAACCCATTGTAAATGGGGGATAGATTCACTTGCCCATTCTCCTTGATGGGTTTTATTTCAGAGCAAGGCAGTTTCACACAACATACTTTGACTTTTCCCACTCTATTTCAGTCACTCATTGTAAAACTAGAGCCATTTTTCTGTTTAATTTTTGGTGTGTTTTATTGTATTGAGAGACTTATATGTGTCATATAGCATCCATATCAGCTCATTATTTTCTTTATACTCAGTATGATAGAAGTTTAGTTCTACTTCAAGAAACCCTGATCTAGTGAAATGAATTCTGTAAAGAAAGACCTTTTTATGTTTAACTATTTTGACACGTGAATGATACAATGGTATCAAGAGCAGAGGTCAAGTGATGATGTGTGGCAAAGAATGTTTAAAGTTGTGTTATGAAAAAAATGAAAGAAAATTATTTTATGGATGAAAATGATAAATTTTACATTTATGTTATACCATACTTATTTAACCCACTGCAGACGGAGATAAATTTGCTTGCCCAGCCTCCAGGATAGGTTTTATTTTAGAGAGAGACCGCTTGAAGCGATATAATTTGAATCATCCCACTCTCTTTCAGTCATTCATTGTAAAACTTGATCGTTTTTTGTGTTTTATGTTTTTGTGTGTTTTATTGGGTTTAGAGACTTATATGTGCCATGTGACAGGCACTGTCAGTGCTGCAGTAGACTAAAATTGTAGTATATTATCCATATTAGCTCATTATTTTCTTTATACTCAATGTGATAGAAGTATTGCTGTTTTATGGGGGGACAAAAAACCTTTATTTTTTAAAGTATTTTGTGCTGTCATGAGCGAATCTGAAACATATAACCACCTACAATAAAGATAACAAGAAGAGGTAGGGAATAGGAATGAAACCTGTGCTTGTGACTGAGTGCCACAGTGAAAGGCATCCATATTGGCACAGGAGCACATTTGGAGCTGGGTATGGATTGAGTCACCTTCCTCTTCTCGTTTTGCCTGCACATCTTTCATCGGCGGTACTTTAGAGCAAGGGTTCATCAACTTCGTGTGTGCCATCGTTCTATACAGACAGTGCTTGCTAGAGACTGTGGATGGGTGCCATTCAAGGCCCTCTCTCCTGCTGGTGCTAGGAAAAAGTGGTGCCATCTAGGTTTTAGACATTAAGCTAGCACTATATTACGGTAATTATAGTAATTATGACTGTAGTAGCCATCATCACACATTCCTTTTTCATAGTACAATAAAATAGCATAGTATTCCAAAATCCCCGAACGTCATGTATGTCATGACGCCCGTCGTCAGGCCAAAGCTCCTACGTCATGTATGTCATGACACCCGTATGCAATGGGTTAATTGGAAAATGCTCCTGACAAAATAGATTAACAATTATGCATCATTGCATCCTGGAATATTGCATTTCTTTATGTAGAAATTTTGTGTATCCACCCGCCTTTTGCATTAGTTACTTCAGGCATTTTTACTGTAATAATTAGTAGTTTCAGCATAATCCCTTAAGTTTCCTAATATATAGGGAAAGGGGAAAGGATAATTTTGATTGTAACAGTAACGTTTAAAATTTTGAGATATTAAATTTTGGATGTGTCTCTCTGAACAGCAACCCTGCAGGCAACAATAATATACTCTTTGGCTGATGGTAACAGGCATTACATCCAATGGCTATTAATGTATATCAAGGAAGATGGAATT
>BOPN01001724.1:157451-164951 GCA_017312705.2 Penaeus japonicus | reverse complement strand
ACCATGTATTAGCCTTGAAGCTTGGCGTAATATTAATATGTGTATGTATTAATATCAATGGCAATAGTGACGCAATAGTAGGGATGTGTGTTAATAATAGTAACGTATGCGTAGTAGTATAATGACAATGACAATGACAATGACGACATGACAATGACAACGTGACAATGACAATGACAATGATAACAATGACAGCCGTATTCAGCAATATTGACAATATTAACGTGACGTGACAATGACAATATTGATGACAATGACAGCCAGCCAAAGCCAATAATAGCCATTATTAATAATGACAATAGCAACCATGTATTAATGTTGTGACAGGCATGTGACAGCCTTGACATGTGTGTGTATTAGCCAACAGCATACGACATGTGACGTGACAGCAATAGTAGTAATGACAATGACAATGACCAACCATATATAGTATTAATATTATTATGACAATAGCCAATAGCCGTGACAATGACAATGTAGCCAATGACATGTGTTAATTAGCCAATGACAACCAATGATGACAATGTGTGTGTGTGTGTGTAATAATGGCCTTAATAGCAATAGTGTGGCATGGCCTTGGGCGTAGCCGTGACGTAATGACGCGTATAGCCGTATTGGCCATGTGTGTGTGGCAATGACAATAGTAGTGACCAGCCATTTGACAATAATGACAATGACAGCCAATGACAGGCGGCCTTGACGTAGTGACAGCCAGGCGGCGGCCAGTGACAGCGTGGCCTTGGCCATGCTTGTGTGTGTGTATGTGTATGCCGCCGCCGCCGCCGCCGCCGCCGCCGCCGCCGCCGCCGCCGCCGCCGCCGCCGCCGCCGCCGCCGCCGCCGCCGCCGCCGCCGCCGCCTGCCGCCGCCGCCGCCGCCGCCTGCGCCGCCGCCGCCGCCGCCGCCGCCGCCGCCGCCGCCGCCGCCGCCGCCGCCGCCGCCGCCGCCGCCGCCGCCGCCGCCGCCGCCGCCGCCGCCGCCGCCGCTGCCGCCGCCGCCGCCGCCGCCGCTGCCGCCGCCGCCGCCGCCGCCGCCTGCCGCCGCTGCCGCCGCCGCCGCCTGCTGCCGCCTGCGCCGCCTGCCGCCGCCGCCTGCCGCCGCCTGCCGCTTGCCGCCGCCGCCGCCGCCGCCGCCGCCGCCGCCGCCGCACCGCCGCCGCCGCCGCCGCCGCCGCCTGCCGCCGCCGCCGCCGCCGCCTGCCTGCCGCCGCCGCCGCCGCCGCCGCCGCGCGCCGCCTGCCGCCGCCGCCGCCGCGCGCCGCCGCCGCCTGCCGCCTGCCGCCTTGCCGCCGCCGCCGCCGCCGCCGCCGCCGCCGCCGCCGCTGCCGCCGCCGCCGCCGCCGCCGCCGCTGCCGCCGCCGCTGCCGCCGCCGCCGCCGCCGCCGCCACCTGCCGCCGCCTGCCGCCGCCGCCTGCCGCCGCCGCCGCCGCCGCCGCCTGCCGCCGCCGCCGCCTGCCGCCGCCGCCAAAAAAAAAAAAAAAAATAAAAATATATATAAAAACTTTGCTATATAACTCCCCTATACCGCTTCCGCCGCCGCCGCCGCCGCCGCCGCAAATACCGCCGCCGCGCCGCCGCCGCCGCCGCCGTATAAAGAAAAAAAAAAAATGCCGCCGCCGCCTGCCGCCGAACCGCCGCCGCCTGCCGCCGCCGCCGCCTTGCCGCCGCCGCCTGCCGCCGCCGCCGCCGCCGAAAACCGCCGCCGCCGCCATAAAAACCCGCCGCCGCCTGCCGCCGCCGCCAAAAATAAAAAAATAAATAAAAAAACAAAAACAAAAATAAAAAAAAATTCCGCCGCCGCCGCCACCATAAACCGCCGCCGCCGCCGCCGCCGCCGCCGCCGCCGCCGCCGCCGCTTGCCGCAACGCCGCCGCCTGCCGCCGCCGCCGCGCCGCCGCCGCCGCCGCCGCCGCGCCGCCGCCGCCGCCGCCGCCGCCGCCGCGCCGCCGCCGCCGCCGCCGCCGCCGCCGCGCCGCCGCCGCCGCCGCCGCCGCCGCCGCCGCCGCCGCCGCCGCCGCCGCCGCCGCCGCCGCCGCCGCCGCCGCCGCCGCCGCCTGCCGCCGCCGCCGCCGCCGCCGCCGCCGCCGCCGCCGCCGCCGCCGCCGCCGCCGCCACGCCGCGCCGCCGCGCCACGCCGCCGCGCCGCCGCCGCCGCCGCCGCCGCCGCGCCACGCCGCACCACGCCGCGCCGCACCGCCGCCGCCGCCGCCGCCGCCGCTGCCGCCGCCGCCGCCGCCGCCGCCGCCGCCTGCCGCCAGCTGCCGCCAGCTGCCGCCGCCGCCTGCTTCACCGCCGCGCGCCGCCTGCCGCCGCCGCCGCCGCCGCCGCGCCGCCGCCGCCGCCTGCCGCTTACGCCTGCCGCCGCCGCCGCCGCCGCCGCCGCCGCTGCCGCCGCCGCCGCCGCCGCCGCCGCCGCCTGCCGCCTTTGCCGCCGCTGCCGCCGCCGCCGCTGCCGCTAAAAACGCCGCCGCCGCCGCCGCCGCCGCCTGCTACTGCCGCCGCCATATATAGCACCACGCCGCCTTTGCCGCCGCCGCCGCCGCCGCCGCCGCCGCCGCTGCCTGCCTGCCGCCGCCGCCGCCGCCGCCGCCGCCTGCCGCCGCCGCCGCCACCGCGCCGCCGCCACCGCCACGCCGCCGCGCCACGCCGCCGCGCCACGCCACGCCGCGCCGCCACGCCGCCACGCCACGCCGCGCCGCGCCACGCCGCCTTTGCCGCCGCCGCCGCCGCCTGCCGCCGCCAACTGCGCCGCCGCCTCCCTCTCCTCTCCCCTCCCTCTCCCTCTCTCTCCCTCTCCCTCTCCTCTCCCTCTCCTCTCCCTCTCTCTCCTCTCCTCCTCCACCTCCCCTCACCTCACCTCCCCTCACCTCACCTCACCTCACCTCACCTCACCCATAACCCATCCGCCCATCCCATCCATCCCACATCCCATCCCATCCCATCCCATCCCATCCCATCCCATCCCATCCCATCCCATCCCATCCCATCCCATCCCATCCCATCTCCTCTCTCCTTTCCTCTCACCACATGTTGAAGCCAATTTTTGTATACTGAAATTTTCCTCTCTCTCAGGGTTGTTCCTATCACTGATCTCTCTATTTCTCTTTGTGCCCTTTGTAACTTATTCTCTATTGTTTTTGTTTTTTTTCCATGATTAACATCCTCAAATTCTTTGTGTCATAACAAGGAGTGCATGTTAACCCGATACCGCCGGCCGCCGTCCACAGACGGCGATTATGTAATATGCATAGTGCTGGGTGCCGGCATGCGCCGTCAATCATATAATTGATTTAGGCCTATGTGTTTGAGAGCCCCGGCATTGCAGCCATGCAAAGACGGAACAGTGCCAGTGGGAATGGGTTAATGATAAGCTTAGTGTTTTCTAAGATGTTGGTCAGGAACTCTCGTGATCTGAATGTTTTACAAATACTTTCTGTCCTATGGTAATGTGTGTTTTCATTTTCTGTTATTATTTTTATTGTGTTCATGCTAAATTTTAATCCTTGAAATAAGTATGTGTATTCATCAGCTTTAAAAAAAATCTGATATTCAGTTTTAATAATGTTACTTGTAAATTGCTGATTAAGTTGACCCTTATTCATTTTTAATCCTACTTGCAAGCTCTTTCTATTGAAGAGATTGAGAATATCTTCCAAATCCTCCCAAGTTCTTGAAGTTGAAATGATATCATTTGGAAATCTAAGATAGCTCTTGTGTTCCTCATTTACATTTGATCCCTTAGTCCCCTGGGTGATCTTTCCAAAGATGCGTTTGAGACGTACTCTGTAAATAGTCCAAAAGATATTGGATCTCCATTTGCTACTCGCTTTCTATCTGTGTTTCACCTGTATTTTTGTGCAATTTTGTTCTTGACATTCCATATGTGTAGAAACTGAGAGTATCATATAATGTGTTCATTTGCTCCTTGCTGAATTTTTGATCGTCTCTTGTTCTGGCTGAGTCAGAGGCCTTTTAGGTGTCCTGGTTTATTAGATTTGGTGGTTGTCTGAACACACTTGTTTATAGTAGGCAGATAGACCAGTGTTGAATATCTTCTTCTGAATTGTGCCAAATTGCATGGTTGGTTTTCATATTGATTTCTAGTTAATCTCTGGATATGAACTTTAGAGAAAATTTTGTATAATTATGGTAATAAGTTAGTGGATTGACAGTCAGTAATTTCTTGATTGCAGTTGTGTTACACCATGATTCAGGGAGTTATACCTTGTGTATGCATAGAAATAAATGGGCAATTTTTTTTTATTGATTGTGACCCCTGTATATTACTTTCACTGTTGCTGTAAGTTTTTCTTTTTTCAATTTTGCTTTTACACCATCAGCTAATTTTTATTTTTCATTTCCTTGTTCCTAACAAAATAGTATGAAGGCATTATTTTGAACACAGAGAAAAAGCTAGATGAGCAAAAAATTATCCCAATAGCATCAACCTGTCGGTCATTGACTTTCTGCTTGTAGATAATCCTCCTTGGTCTTTTCTAGCTTTTTGCTAAAGTTATTCTCTTCAAGATGTTATCTTTGAGAGTGATATCCATTATCAAAAGCATAAAATATTTTCTTAAGCACATGCAGGAGACAAAAGACTAATTAATTTAATTAACAAACACAGCACACCACTCTCCTTTCTGTCAAATATGCCGTCATACATTACAACATTAGTTGTGTATGTCTTGATGCCTATAGTCTTGACCAAACTGTGACTGTCATCCACCTCTTGAAGCCCATCCATAACTGGTTAATGAACATATATTCTTGGCTTGTATGACATATCATTAATACTTATGTTCTGGAAAGAATTCCTGTGGAAATGTATAGAAAATGGCTTCTGATTATTTTGATACTTGTTTGTGCTGTTTCTTCCATCCTTTCTTTCTGTC
The DNA here is from genome assembly GCA_017312705.2 of Penaeus japonicus. Lineage (NCBI taxonomy): Eukaryota > Metazoa > Arthropoda > Malacostraca > Decapoda > Penaeidae > Penaeus > Penaeus japonicus. Next base: position 160,057 of record BOPN01001724.1, on the reverse strand, counting down.
TTTCATTGCTATCTAATCTGAAATTAAGAATGACAATTGGACCTTTGAAAAGTTCTTTTATTCAGGTGTTTATAGATCAGGGTATAGATTTGCTTTCCTGGCCTCCAGGATGGGCACTTGTGCTGCACCCCAAATGAGTTATATTTCTGAGTGAAGGAGCTTTACCCAACATGTTGCATCCTTTCTTGCTCTCTTTCATTCTCTTATTGTAATACTACATTCATTTATAAGGATACTAGAATTCTTTTTGTGTTTTATTATATTGTGAGATGACTATGTGCCATCTGACTGGCTCTGCCAGTGTTGTAGTAGACTAAAATTGTAGTATAGGTCATTATCTTCTTCATACTTAGTGTAATACAGTTTTCTGGGAGGAAAAAGAACTTTTATCTTTGTGTGTGTTTGTGTACTCTCATAAAAGAAGACAATTAAATGACCATCCCCAGTGAAAAAAATATGTAGCAATGGGGAAGAGGAAGCACAAAGCAGCTGTAAGAGCACAGAGGCAGATTGCAGACACTTCACATAGTCTGGGCCACTTTGCTGGTCTCAATCTGCCTGCAGGAGTTTGGCATCTTGTTGTGTCTTGTCCCCCTCTGAAGCTCGTGCTAGGTAGAGACCAGGAATGGGCACCCTTCAGGGCTCTCTTTCCTGCTGGTGCTTGGTGGGATTTTAAAATATATCTATTTCAGTGAATGATATGGCAATCATAGTAATTATGATTGCAGTTACTATCACCAGTCACTAGATAGAGTTATTACTCATAGCGTGATAAAGAAACACAGAGATACACTCTCCCCTAACATCAAACATGCCATAACAACTATTGCCATGTATGTCATGATGCTCGTTGTCAGGCCTAAAACTTGTGTCATATATGTTATGACACCCGTCCACAACAGGTTAAGGTGAAGTGTCATATTCCGATACCAAATTACTAATTTTGCATGCAAATAATTTATTTTTTCTCCTTCCTTTTTGTTTAAACAGGTTGGACCATAATGAAGAAAGACAAAAAGGCATGACTCGGCCTGTGCAGCGACTTCCTCTCCTGAAACAGGGAAAGGGTGAGGACGACAAGAAATTCATGGCCAGAGTGGAAGAGACGACAAAGGTGGGTTTAGAAGCTAGTGGGCGGTGGGACCCTCGGAATAGGATGAACTATGACCTATTAAAATTTTGCAGACTTTAGTTTGTGAAAAAATGACAAATTTTGAAATAATAGATTTTGTTGACAATCCTTTTGGTTGCAGTTCAGTGATAAATTTGAAAAAAAAAAGTCTTATTGTGATCACATGCCAAATTTTGGTCACAAGCAATGACTAGTTTGATAACATTTATTCACAAATTATTAGTGAATGAAATCAAACCTTATGGTTGGCATGATGGGCCCAGAAAGGTGAGACGTCATGATTGCAAAACAGGTCTCATTCCATGTGCCAGTTGACAATGTAGATAACGGCATTCTTGTGCACATATAATAATGACACTAGTTCAGAGATGAATAAAGGTGTTTTGAATCAGATTTTTTCTGAATTGAAGCATCATGGCAAAAATATAATCAGTCACAGTAAATCCTTGATGAATGAAAGCAAAACTTATTTGCAAATTGTGTGGTGCACATATATATATCAATATGTGCACAAAAAAAACATGACAAGTGTCTCTGTTTTGCAAAATTTCTGGTAATGAAGTAAAACTTCATTCCATATGTTTAGAAAACATATGGAATGTATATACATATATACACATATACGTATATACATATATACACATATACATATAAAGACATATATGAAATAAGGACAATTCACAGTAACCATCTGACATGGTTACTGTGCCTGTGCCCTGGTTAGTGGGAAATTAAATTCTTCACCATAGATCAGTAATTCTATGAAAGCATAAACAGGTTAAAACCAAAGTAAACTACAAAACCACCTATTCTGATCTAGAATTCAATTGATTTACCAAGATTTTTCCATCTAATTTCTTATTCCAGTCTCTATGACAATTCTGCTAATAAAAGCAAAATTATTTGCCATATAATGTTTCTAGAATTGATATTGAGGGGAACTTTTTTAAAAAGGGTAGCTGGTGAGTTGTTACTTGAGGTTACATGTTACCTTAACCCATTGCAGACGGAGATAAATTTGCTTGCCCAGCCACGAGGATAGGTTTTATTTTAGAGAGAGACCGCTTGAAGCAATATAATTGGAATCATCCCACTCTCTTTCAGTCATTCATTGTAAAACTAGATCGTTTTTTGTGTTTTATTTTTTTTGTGTGTTTTATTGGGTTTAGAGACTTATATGTGCCATATGACAGGCTCTATCAGTGCTGCAGTTGACTAAAATTGTAGTATATTATCCATATTAGCTCATTATTTTCTTTATACTCACTGTGATAGAAGTATTGCTGTTTTATGGGAGGACAAAAGGCAACTTTATTTTTTCGTATTTTTGTGCTGTCATGAACGAATACGAAACATATAACCACCTACAATAAAGATAACAAGAAGAGGTAGGGAAGAGGAATGAAACCTGTGCTTGTGACTGTGAGTGCCACAGTGAAAGGCATCCATATTGGCACAGGAGCACATTTTAGAC
>BOPN01001724.1:130000-132500 GCA_017312705.2 Penaeus japonicus | reverse complement strand
CAACTTCCGCTAGATGTGCAGCAAAAAAGCCGCCAGGTCATTAGCGGCTTTGTGATGAAGCCGCTAGACCACACCGCCGAATGTTGGGGCGTATTTTTTTGTTGTTGTTTTTTGCTAATTTTTTGCTTTGTGTTTGTCTGAGGGTGGTAAGATGTTGTTGTCAAGGGATTATGCTGAGGGGGATTATGAAAACAAAAGAATGTCACAAAGAGAGAAATATGTAATATATGAATGATTTTAGTAGGATGGGTTAAACATTGGTGTAAAAAACGGAAAATACAGAGAAAACAAAATAAACAAAGACAAAACAAAGAAGGGAAGAAGGAGGAAAATAAGTGAAGGAAAGAAAAGTAGATGAAGAAAAGGGAAGTAAAAATATGTAGAAGTGAGGCAAGATCAAGACTAAACGGGGAACAGAAAAAACGTGGAAGAATTACGAAGGGAAATGAGGTTAAATGAAGAGAAAGTTTAAAAAAGGAAAAAGGAAATGAACACAGAAGAATAACAAAGGAAGAGAGAATAGAAGGATAGACAGTGTTGAAAGATGGAAAAGGAAAGCATTTTATATAACAGAGAGGGATTGATAAGGTAAAAAAAAATCATCGAAGGAAAAACAACGAAAAAAATACAACAGAAAAGAGGAAAGATATATATATGAAAAGAGAAATCACAAGAATGAGGTAAAGAAAAAAATGGCAAGAATGACCAAAAGAAAGAAATGCAAAATGAAAGAAAAATAAAACCAGTTGAATAACGAGAAGAGATAATAAAATGAAAGAGAAAACAAGATAATAACGAAAAAAGTAAACAGAAGAATAACAAAAAAAAGGAAGAATATCGACAAAAATAGAAGAATCAAGAAAGACGAAGAGAGAGAGAGAGAGAGAGAGAGAGAGAGAGAGAGAGAGAGAGAGAGAGAGAGAGAGAGAGAGAGAGAGAGAGAGAGAGAGAGATAGCATGAGAGAAAGAGAGAAACAGACAGAAAGAAAGAGAAAGAGAAATACAGGATAAGACAGACAAACAAACAAAAAAGAGAGCGAGATAAATGAAACAAACATAAAGAAATGAAAGGACTACATCAAACCACGGGAGGGAAAGTACAGAGCAAAACAAAAGCAAGTCGCCGGGGCAGCTCCGAGGCACAAAAAGGCGGGTTGTGAGGCGGCGTGGCGGTCCTCCTCGTGGCTCTCGGAGCCCGACAAGAACCTGTTGGTCCGGAACGAAGCCCACGACGAGCAAAACATTGTATTTCCGTTTCGATACGTGACTGGACTCGCTTGTGCTAATAACAATATATTATGAGCGTGCAACGGCGGCCCTTGAGACACGCTGACGGACTGCCGGGATACACGCGCCCCTACCCCCCTCTCCAGTGCCCTTCCCCTGCCAGCTCTCTCCCTCTCCTCTTGCCCCTTTCCCCCTCCTCGTATTCTTCTCCGTCTCCTTTCTTCTTCTTCTTTGTCCTCTGTTTGTTTCTCTCCTTCTTCTTTGTCTTCTCTCTATTATTTTTCCCTTTCTTCTTCTTTGCCTTATTCTTCATCTTCTGCCTCTTATACTACTATATTATTTTATTTTGCGTTTCTCTCTCTCTCTCTCTCTCTCTCTCTCTCTCTCTCTCTCTCTCTCTCTGTCTCTATCTCTCTCTCTCTCTCTCTCTCTTGTCATTATTACTGTTACTAGTGTTGTTTTTGTTCAAGCTTTGTCGCTAAGTGCTTTTAACTACATTACTTATCTCTCTCTCTCTCTCTGTCTCAGAATCTAACATGAACTGTACAAATCATTTAGGCATAGTTCCTATGCCTATTCATGTGTATGCACTGTATAAAGTATGAATAAACTTATCAAAATCTCTCTCTCTCACTCTCTCTATCTATTTATCTCTCTTTCTCGCTCTCTCTTCCTGATATTTTCCCCTTATTTCTCTCCTGGTTGTCATCATCTTTATTATTCCTTGAATTCCTTTACCTTTTCTGCTTTTCTTCTGCGGTCCTTCTTTCTCCTTCTCCTCGCTCTGCTCTTAGCTTCTTCTTCATCTTCCATTCTCCTCTTACTTTCTTTCCTTCTTCTTCAGCGGTTCCAATTTTTTTCCTCGTTCTTCTTCTTTATCTTCTTTTTCGTCTTCTCTCTCTTTTGCCCTGTATTATCTTATTTTTCCCGTTCCTCTATATTTCTCTTAGATCTTTTCATGGTCTCTTCTTCTTCATTTCTTCTATCTTTTCCCTGCCCCTTTCTTTGCTTTCTTTATCATCTACTTATTTTTCTTTTCTCCTATTATCATTCCCACACTTCCTCACTGTTCTCTCATTCACGCTTCCCCCCCCCCCCCCACTTCTCTCTCTCTTTCGTTTATCGTCTCATTTTTCTCTCATATTTCTTTTTCTTTCCAAACCTATCCCTCTTCTCCTTCCTCTCTACTTCTTTTCTCTTTTCTCCCCCCCTTTCTGTCACTTGCTCCATCCTCTCTTTCTCTCTCTCCCTCTTCCACTCTATTTCTCTTTCT
>BOPN01001724.1:77500-82500 GCA_017312705.2 Penaeus japonicus | reverse complement strand
ACTGCTACATTGTTGACGTACCCTACATTGCACGGAGCCTTGCAGCCGTGTGGAGGCACTCGGTGCATGCTGACCACGTGGTTTTGGAGGCGGAGGGACATGGGCTGACTGCTGCTTGCAAGGAGGAACTGTCTTTGGCGTCTGATTCATTCAACTGCTATTTGATCGCTTGGTTATTCTATCACAGTTGCAAAGTCGTCCGCGATTTTGCGAATATTCCATGACTGAGGTTACAATTAACATGTATTTTGTTCTATACGTTTCATTGTAACTAGATCTACTTACTTTTTACAGTTTTTATCTTACTTATAATTGGTATTCGTTTAGTATGTCGAGATCAAGAAAATTAATGTCAAAAGAAGAATAGGATATGTTTATCCATAAATAAAAATGGAAAAAGGAAAGCGAAATATTTTAGAGAATACAAATTAATTTTTGGATTACAAATGAATAGACTTTGAGCATTTCCATCGGCTCAGTCAAACAAAACAACTTTTTGATATCAAAGAGGATCAGGGCAATGCAAGTGGTAATTTTACGTATTCTGCTGCATAATTTTGCATGAAAACATATAAAAGATATGTAGTTATAATGATACATAAAAATGGTCATATGGCAATATTAGAAAAAGCAACAAAAACAGGTAAAGGAAATATTTTTATTACGGGTATCTATTATAGCTTGATGAATGAAGCTTGATCTACTGATGAAGAAGTAAAGTATTTCCTGTGATATAAATGTATATATATATGTCTATTATACATATATATATATATACGTCTATTCTTTGCTCATCTTTTATATGTCTTCTCTTTTTTTCTCTCTCTTTCTTCCCGGCGATTACAACTACTTATTTTTATCTCATCTAGTTTTTTTTTCAAGATTATTCAACATTTATCCAAGGATAGAGATCTGGTTTTTTCTGGACCATGTCAATCATTATTATTTTTCTTTCATAAAGATCTTTAATTTTCTTCATTTCTATATTGTCATTCATTCTATTCCACACTGAAATAGGTATAATCTTACCTTTAAAAGTTTTCCAGTTCTTATCTTTGTGAGTATATAATTCCTCATAACAAAGATGTTCCAGAGAGGAGACAATATTCCAAGACTTTTGCACATTTTTATCATCATATAGCATAAATTTCAATATACTGTCTCGTTCACCATAGTCACTTACTATCGAGTCTATAAAGCGTTGGATATGATAAGTGAGAATCATAATTTTTTTTTCATTTTCATTTCTAGGATTAAGAAGTTCCACATATAATGGGTTAGACTTATACTGCATTCTTAGCAGTATACGAAACTCATATGTGCATATCCATGTAGTAGCAAAAAAATAGATGCGGTCTACTGAAGATTCGGTAATATGAAAATTATACAATTCTTCTTTTTTCCAGTATTTGTTCTCATCAGGAAATATTACCGTTTGAATATTATACTGCTTACAATTAAATCTATTGAGTAGGTATTTTAATTCTAAAGAGTCGATCAGAGGAGAAAGACTTTTAAAATTGTTTCTTTTCGGAATCATGATTTGTTAATACTTATGATCCCGGGTACATAGAAAAAAAATATTATTGTAATTATAGGGAAGAACATTAGTAATTACAATATAAACATATATAAGTTTATTTAAAAGCATTAATGATGAAATGTTAAATGGTGTTCTTTCAGACGAATTGATAAGATTTTACACATACAAGTCATTCGAGTTTTAGTAAGAAGTCGGTATTGAACAATATGATACAAGATATGATAGCAAGAAACCTGAATAGAATAATTCATGAAGGGATAAACCGCACCTCGCCAGATGAAAATATATCTTGCAATGCATGCAAGTTAAAAAAACCTGAGTAGAATAATTAATGAAGTGATATTTTATACCTCTTCCCCCAACAACTTTAGTATAATGCAAGTCATTCGACTTTTAGTATAATGCAAGTCATTCGAGTTTTAGTAAGATGTCGATGGTAAACAATATAATATATATATATATATATATATATATATATATATATATATATATATATATATATATTTATATATATATAAATACACACACACACACACACACACACACACACACACACACACACACACACACACACACACACACACACACACACACATACACATATATATATATATATATATATATATATATATATATATATATATATATATATATATATATATGTAGAGAGAGAGAGAGAGTAAGAAAAAGAGAGAAAGAAGATGAAGAAAAATTAAATGCAAAAGGGGGGAGACTAACAGACAGACAGAATACGGATACAAAAAAAAAGCGAATACAAGATTTACAAAAAACGCAAGATGAAATAGCCCGGAATCTCACCTATATAACACGCCATAATAAGCACAACCGTCACTTTCGAGCCAGGAACCGCCTCGGGGCCTCTTCATACATAAACTTTTGGAGCCTCGTGCTAAAAAGTCCCCCCCTGTTCCCAGAGCTTCTACTTAGCATATAAAAAGGTGAGCATTCCACCCTCGGATTCTTGTGGTCGGACTTGACATTGTGATTACTGTTAAGTTTGTAAACAAGAGGTCCGAGAGGTTTACGGGTGTCACCGTGTCATTAGCGGAGAGGCTGTGCCAAGATGTATGGGCGATGGGTGATGTCCTCTTGGAAGTGGGAGGCGGGGGGTGGGGTGGGGAGGGCTGGTGGGGGTGGGGGTGGGGAGGTGGGGTGGTGAGGGGGGGGTGTAGGGGCTGGGTCTCATCTGGAAGGGGGACTTGGGTTAGATATATTTATTTTTTATTTATTTTTTGTGTAACTCATTTATTCGTCGGGTTATTGAGTTTGGGGGATTTGGGTGTATGGGTATGAATATATGATAATGAGTGTGTGTGTGTGTGCGGGTCTGTGTGTGTGTGTGTGAGTGCGGGTCTATGTGTGTGTGTCTGTGTGCGGCTGTGTGTATGTGTCTATGTGCGGCTGTGTGTGTGTGTCATAGGCAGACAAATTTAAACTTTCACATGAACCAACATATAGATAGCCACAGAGGTAGATAGAGGTATATGAACGAATTGGCGAATCATTTTAGAAACAAGAAGAAAGGAAAACAACAGCAAAAAATAAAACTATGATAATGATGATCACGATAAGCTTTGTAGAAGTAAAAGAAGTAGTGAGATTGGCAGTAATACAAAACACAATGATTATGCTGATAAAATTAAGTATTGTAATAACAACAAACATATAGGTAAGGATAATGGTACACACACACACACATACACACACACACACGCGCGCGCGCGCGCGCGAATATAGTATATCTCAGTCTATTTATTCATTTATCTATCAATCTATCAATCTGTCTATCAGTCTACCTGTCTATCTATAAATCAATCATTCAATCATTCTATCTACCTATCTATCGATCTAACTAGCTGTCCATCTATCTATCCACACACACACACACACACACACACACAAAGAAGCATCTTAGCCAAAAGCCAATGCTATTATATGACCCGTCAGTAAACGACCTCTCGGAACAATGCTCTCTTATGTAATTTTTGTGGGCGTAATGATAATGATGCTGATTATATAAACAGTATAACGGTACCTGTTGTATTGAGGGCAATGACAATAATAATAATGATTATAGGCGTAACGATGATATTGATGATAACAGGGACGAAGATTATGATAATGGTGCTGCTGCTGATTATGATGCTAATGATATAGATAATAATATAATGATTATACATTATAATGATAATGATAATGTAATGATAATGATAATGATAGTGATAATGACAAGGATAACAATGATAATGATACTGATTATCATAATAATAATAACAATAATGATAATAAAGATAATGATAATGATAATAACAACAATTATGATAATAAGAATGATAATTGTAATAATAATGATAATGATTGAAAACAATAATTGGAATGATGATAATAATGATAATAATAAAGGTGAACAAAAATATGAAAAATGTCGTAACGTTATTAATTATCATAATAATAATACTAATTATGATAATGATGCTAATTTAACATGGATAATAACACTGATTTTTAAAGACGATAGTAACGGTATAATGATAACAATGATAACAATGATACTACTACTAATGCTATAACCCGCGTTGGTAGCAATAACAACAAATAGTTTGGCAATATTTAGACACTGATGTTGCTACTGATGAAGATGATGATGATGGGTATAAAGATATTTGTGATGCTGAAATGATAATGAGGATAATGACGATGACAAAAATAAGGCTAATAATAATAGTAATGATAATAATGATAATGATAATTCTAGCAGTTCTGATTTGTACTGATTTGTCTTTTTGTCAATATCATGCTTATTATCATTATCTAATATCATAATAGTGATGAATATGGAAAATTGGAAAATATGGATAATTATTGTTATCATATTGAAACAATAATGATGAGGATTAAGATAATGATAATCTATGATGATGATAATGATAATAAGGATAACAAAAGTGATAATGATTATAATGATAATGGCAACAATAATGATGACGATAAGAATAGTGATAATAATGTTCAAAATCATATCAGTAAAAATTATGATAAATATGATAATGTTGGCAATAGTTATAATGATGTCAATAATAATGATGATGATGATAATATTGATAATAATGATGGTAATACTAATAATGATGATAGCAGTAATAATAATAACAATAACAATAATGATAATGAAAATTATAATAATGATAAGGACGATAATGATTATAATACTAATAATGATAACAATGATAATGACGATAATGGTTATAATACTAATAATGATAATAATGATAATAAGATAATAAAGATAATAAGAATAGTGACAATGATGTTAACAAGGATACCAATCATAATGACGATACTGATAAGAATGATAACAAAAATTATATTGATAATGAAAGTAATAACGATAATCTCACCTTCACGTAAAGCATTCGAAAAACATAATCGAAATAAA
>BOPN01001724.1:70000-72500 GCA_017312705.2 Penaeus japonicus | reverse complement strand
TATTTTGTTTGCATGAGTGGTTATATGTGTGTGCTTGATTGTTTGTGTGTGTGCTTGTTTATTTGATTGTCTGTGTATGTGCTTGTTTGTCTGTCTGTTTGATTATTTAAGTATTTGTTTGTTTGTGTGAGTATTTGGTGGGATGTGTGCTTGTTTGTTTGTGTGTTTGTTTGTCTGTGTGTTTGATTGTTTAAGTATTTGTTTGTTCGTGTTGATTGGGGTGTGTGCTTACTTGTTTGTGTGTTTGTTTGCCTGTGTGTTTGCTTTTTGTGTGCTTCTTTGCCTAACATAGGGTGTCTGAACGCGCACGACGTTTTGGAAATGTTTGCTGTGGTTTGCGTTTTTTAAATAGAGTTCGATGATAAGAAATGTGTGTCTGTGGGTGATTTGACTTCGAGTGTTGTGTTTTGTGTTTGCTTCTGAAAGGGTAAACAACAAAGCGAAGTGGAGAAAGCGTTGATGAATGCTAAACTGATAGATAGGTTGATAGATGAATAGAGAGATCAATAGATAGACAGACACATAAATAGATAGAGAGATAGATAGCAATATATATATATATATATATATATATATATATATATATATATATATATATATATATATATAGAGAGAGAGAGAGAGAGAGAGAGAGAGAGAGCAAAAACAAAAAGGCACACATTGAATCAAATACGAAAAAAAGAAACAACAACAAAACAAAAAAAAGAAGAAAAGGAAAAAGAAGAAAATTAGAGAATTTCTATAACAGATAAGCCTCCCTCACCCTGATTTACACACACCGCAACCTTATGCGATCGACCAGTAATTACTTGCATTATTCAAAGTGTAGTTTTAACTTCACATTAACAGAACATGCAGAGTTTCTCATGTCAGTGTGGCTGGCTTCAACCCGCTCGCATTATATGTACATTTATTTATCTTTTTTCCCACTGTTCTACAGGTGTTTTCAGAATTCATCGGTGGTTGAAATACATAACGTCATTTTCCTTGACGATATCCAGTCTATTGTAACTTTTTTTTCTCGTTGCAAATGTGGGTGTTATGTGTTTGTTGGATTTTTGCTTTACGTTTTATTTATGTCTTATGTTGGTTTAGATTTGATTTTGACTGAGGTTCATTCCATTGAGTGACGCCAGGTGGTATGGTTACTCGGGAATCAATGATATGGCAACATTCAGATCGTGTGGATGTTTGAGTTAAAAGGCGTAAAATTGGGAATTTGTATGGAAATTGCACATGCTTTGCAAGATGACGGTTTCATTTTGGCTTACACACACACACACACACACACACACACACACACACACTCACACACACACACACACACTCACACACTCAAACACACACACATACACAGTGTATGTATGCGTATGTGTAAAAGAGGTAGATAGATAGATAGATAGATAGATAGAGAGAGAGAGAGAGAGAGAGAGAGAGAGAGAGAGAGAGAGAGAGAGAGAGAGAGAGAGAGAGAGAGAGAGAGAGAGAGAGAGAGAGAGAGAGAGAGAGAGAGAGAGAGAGAGAGAGAGAGAGAGAGAGAGAGAGAGAGAACGATAACGGTGAAAATTATAATGATGACAAAGTATAAGATAATCATAATATGGTGATGGTGATGATCATGATTATAGTTTTGATAATCATAGTAATAATGTTAACAATAAAAGATAAGAGCGTTCTTTGTGTAAGTGATGATGATAACGACAATGATAATGGTAATGATAATACTACCAAGGTTATTGATGATAATAACTACAATAACTCGCATAATGATAAAAAAAACAATAATGAAGATAACGATCATAACATTTACAAAAATGATAGTTATCTGCATTAAAGTAAAAACAGTTATAGTGATATCAACAACACTAGATAAGAAAAGAAAAGCAATAAACCAGAAACATAGAGTAAATGCAACATAACGTCGACCACAGACTTACAAGTTGTATGGGATTGAACTCGAATAAAATCAAGGTAATTACAGCCCATGAACCCAACTATAGCTGATCAGACACCCTTCCCTTCCTGCCTGTTGCCTTCCATTGATTCAACTCTTTCTCGAAATCAAATATGTAGACGCCTATAATGTGGAGAGTGTTCTCACATCTATATCAACGTTTCTTATTACTTCATTAATTGACTATGTGATGTATGTTTTTATAGAGAATTCTGTGAACTGTAATGTCGGGCGCGTTGCATCAGCTTATCAGATTTATATAAAAGGGATTTGTAGCCAGTCAGTTTCTAAAACTTTTGGTAACTAGCCAAAAGTTATATTCTCTTTCATGCTATGATGATATTCAATAATACAAGTGATGCATCAACAGAAGGATTCCAAGTAAGATGTGTTTTTTTTCTCACAGCCTTGCAAAGAAATCAAATAAGAAAGCAACACTGATGTTGATCCCCCTATTGCAATTGTTATATCTATTGCCAGTTCCGTCGTCAAACCCAATAGAAATTAATGTCAGGCATCTGGGAGCAATGATGTCAATAACAGGCT
>BOPN01001724.1:52500-60000 GCA_017312705.2 Penaeus japonicus | reverse complement strand
ATGATAATGATGATAATGATGATAATAATAATGATAATGATAATGATGATAATGATGATAATGATGATAATGATGATAATGATGATAATGATGATAATGATGATAATGATGATAATGATGATAATGATGATAATGATGATAATGATGATAATGATGATAATGATGATAATGATGATAATGATGATAATGATGATAATGATGATAATGATGATAATGATGATAATGATGATAATGATGATAATGATGATAATGATGATAATGATGATAATGATGATAATGATGATAATGATGATGATAATGACGATGATAATGACGATGATAATGACGATGATAATGACGATGATAATGACGATGATAATGACGATGATAATGACGATGATAATGACGATGATAATGACGATGATAATGATAATAATGATGATAATGACGATGATAATGATAATACTGATAATAATGATTGTAATGATGATAATATTAATGAAAATAATGATAGTGATAATGATGATGCTTATAATGATAATGATGACGATAATAATGATGGTGATGGTAATGACGATAATCATAATGATGATGATTATGATAATATTAATGATAATGATAATTATGATGATAACAATGATGACGATACTAATGGTGACGATAATAATGGTGACGATAATAATGGTGACGATAATAATGATGATGGTAACTATGATGATCATGAAAATGATTATAATAATTATGATAATAGTAATAATAGTAATAATCATGGTAATGATGATAATGATAATGATAATAATCATTATGGTGATGATAATGAAAATAATCATTATGATAATGAAAATAATGATGGTTATAGCAATAATTATGATTGTAATGATGACAATAATGAGGATGATAATAATGATGATAATAATGATGATAATAATGATAATAATAATGATGATAATAATGATGATAATAATGATGATAATAATGATGATAAAATGATAGTAATAATGATAACAATGATGTTAGTAATGATGATAATAATGATGATAATAATGATGATAATGATGATGATAATGATGATGATAATGATGATGATAATGATGATGATAATGATGAGGATGATGGTAATGATAATAATAATAATAATGATAATAATAATAATGATAATAATAATAATAATAATAATAATAATAATAATAATAATAATAATGATAATAATAATAATAATGATAATAATAATGATGATAATAATGATAATAATAAAGATAATAATGATGATAATAATGATAATAATAATGATGATAATAATGATAATAATAATGATGATAAGGATGATTATAATGATGATAATAATGATAATATTAATGGTGATACTGATGATAATGATGGTAATAATGATGATAATGATGATAATAATGATAATGATGATAATTATGATAATAATGATGAAAATGATAATGATAATAACGATGATAATAATGATAATAATGACAATAATAATTATAATTATGATAATAACGATGATAATAATAATGATATAAATGATGATAATGATGATAATTATGATAATAACGATGATGATAATAATAATGATAATGATGACAATAATAATGATAATTATGATAATAACGATGATAATAATAATGATAAAAATGATGATAATGATGATAATTATGATAATAACGATTGATGATAATAATAATGATAATGATGACGATAATGATGATGATATTAATAATAATAATAATGGTGATAATGATGATAATAATAATGATGATAATAATGATTATACTAATGATGATAATAATGATGATGATAATGATGATAATGATGATAATAATGATGATAATAATGATAATAATGTTGATAATAATGATGATAATAATGATGATAATAATGATGATAATAATGATGAAAATAATGATGAATAATGATGATGATAATGATGATAATAATGATGATAATGATGATAATGATGATAATAATGATAATAATGATAATAATGATGATAACAAAGATGATAATAATAATGACAATAATGATGATAATAATGTTGATAATAATGATGATGATAATGATGAAAATAATGATAATAATGATGATAATAATGATAATAATAATGATGATAATAATGATGATAATAATGATGATAATAATGATGATAATGATGATTATAATGATGATAATAATGATGATAATAATGATGATAATAATGATGATAATAATGATGATAATAATGATTATAATAATGATGATAATGATGATAATAATGATGATAATAATGATGATAATGATGCTAATGATGCTAATGATGATAATAATGATGATAATAATGGTGATAATAATGATGATATAATGTTGATAATAATGATGATAGTAATGATGATTATAATTATAATAATGATAATAATGATGATAATAATGATGATAATAATGATGATAGTAATGATGATTATAATTATAATAATGATAATAATGATGATAATAATGATGATAATAATGATGATAATAATGATGATAATAATGATGATAATAATGATGATAGTAATGATACTGGTGATAACAATAATGATGATAATGATGATAATAGTGATGATAATAATGATGATAGTAATGATACTAGTGATAACAATAATGATGATAATGATGATAATATTGATGAAAATATTGATGATAATAATGATGATAATAATTATAATAATGATGATAATAATGATGATAATAATGATGATAGTAATGATGATAATGACGATGATAATAATGATGATAATAATGATTATAATAATGATGATAATGATAATAATGATAATAATAATGATAATAATGATGATAATAATGATGATAATATTGATGATAATAATGATGATAATAATGATGATAATAATGATGATAATAATGATGATAATAATGATGATAATAATGATGATAATAATGATGATAATAATGATGATAATAATGATGATAATAATGATGATAATGATAATAATGATGATAATAATGATAATAATAATGATGATAATGACAATAATGATGATAATAATGATGATAATAATGATGATAATAATGATGATAATAATGATGATAATAATGATGATAATAATGATGATAATAATGATGATAATAATGATGATAATAATGATGATAATAATGATGATAATAATGATGATAATAATGATGATAATAATGATGATAATGATGATGATAATAATGATAATAATAGTGATAATTATAATTATAATAGTGATGATATTAGTGATGTTAATAGTGATGATAATAATAGTGATTATCATAATTATAATAGTGATAATCATAATTATAATAGTGATGATATCAGTGATGTTAATAGTGATGATAATAGTGATGATAATAGTGATGATGATAATGTTGATAATAGTGATGATAATAGTGATGGTAATAGTGATAATAATAATGATGATAATAATGATGATAATAATGATGATAGTAATGATACTACTGATGATGAAAATAATGATGATAGTAATGATACTACTGATGATGAAAATAATGATGATAATAATGATGATAATAATGATGATAATAATGATGATAATAATGATGATAATAATGATGATAATAATGATGATAATAATTATAATAATGATGATTATAATGATGATAATAATGATGATAATAATGATAATAATGATGATAATAATGATGATAATAATGATGATAATAATGATGATAATGATAATAATAATGATAATAATGATGATAATAATGATAATAAAAATGATGATAATAATGATGATAATAATGATGATAATAATGATGATAATAATGATGATAATGATAATAATGATAATAATGATAATAATAATGATAATAATAATGATAATAATGATGATAATAATGATAATAAAAACAATGATAATAATGATGATACTAATGATGATAATAATGATGATAATAATGATGATAATAATGATGATAATAATGATGATAATAATGATGATAATGATGATGATAATAATAATAATAAAAATGATGATAATAATGATGATAATAATGATAATAGTAATGATAACAATGATGATAATAATGATAATGATGATAATAATGTTAATGATGATAATAATGTTAATGATGATGATAATGATAACAATATTGATAATAATAATGATGATAATTATGCTGATAATAATAATAACAGTAATGATAATAACAATTCACATAAGGATGTCGATGATAAAGATAGCAATAGCAGCAATCTAATAATAATAATAGCAACGATCAAAAAGTCAAAGAGAATAATAGTGATGCAAATAGACATCCTGATCACCATTGAGTCCAAAGCGGCGACTGAACGCGTGTCACTTCCACGTCTTTCACGTGAAGTGGGGGTTTTGTCTCATGGAACTCAATGGACATGGTACAGCTGCTTCTGATTTGCCTCTGGTGTGCACTCTAAAGATCATAGCAATGGGTATTGTAATGATTTTATTAATGAAAGATATGCAGTGGATTTGCCGTTTTTAGAAGAGGAATGGATGGATATATTGCATACGGTATTTATTATGGTTTAAGGAAAGGAATGTGACAGTGGGTGACTGTGAAGACGTAGAAAACGAAAAATGGGAAAAGAGACAGACATAAACCCAGAAGTCTGAAGAAATGAATGGAGAGACAGAGAATAAGGTACAGAAGGCATGGGAAAGGGCGAAAAAAGGAATCATGATATTACGAAATGAGGAAAAGAAAAGAAGCCATTTACAGCTACATCAACATCAAGGAAAATAGGAAGACACAAAGGAGTTACTTGCATCCTAACCCAACCTGTGGTAAAGGACCAGCCCCTCCATTTCCCAAGGCCGCCTTAGAGAATAGCAGACGGTATCATCGAAGACGGTCGTGGTTGAAGTTGCTTTAGTTGTTGGTGAGTTGTCTCGATGGTGAGTGAAATTTGACGGGGAGAACGTAATACATCATCTTTCTTTCCATGTGCACTTACACTAACGCGACATATTGTATTGCAACTACAAGTGAACCTTTCTAGAGTTGTCTTAGTTACCGCTAGTTGGTAAATCTGAATAAATTCGAAATGGGCCGATACACGAAAGCTATCTTCTAACTAAGACTCGCCTATTATGAAACGGAAATAAAAGAGAAAGAAAATAGCATAATATGGATTCAGACACAGGTAGACCCCATGAAATGGATGATAAAAGACAATCAAGGATAAGAAATAAAATAAATTATATCCTTGACGATGGTCAAATTTATGGCAATTCGTATCGTTCGTCAGTCAGTCGAACTGCTGTTTAAGTTGTTTGAAAGGCAACGTGCTTCCTTTTTTTCTATATTTCTTTCGTTATATACTTTTTTTCTGCGCTCTTACCTGGGACAAGGCTGTTATCGTCCTTGTGTAAAATGTTTATGATTTGCTGAGTAACTCGGAGACACACAGAGACGCGTCCATTGTGTTGGGTTTGATCTGGTATTTAGTTCTACCTCTGGATGGTGTTCTTTTTTTCTTTTGCTTTTCTTTACTGTGTCGTTAGGATATGTTGTCCATGGGAGAAATTGGCCCTCTCTCGACATTAGGTCGGAAATACATTACAGGAGGATCCATAACTTGTTGATGACGGGGTTTGGCTTGTGTGATATGTCGGTGTGTTATTTCCCCGCCTTGTATTACGGATATTAATCCATACTGAAATTAGGGTGCTCAACGTAAAAAGTCTTTCATTTATTAACATCCATTTGTGTTACACTCATGATATGCGGTAATGGAGAGATGATATGTGTATTTCAGATCCGCATATTGGTTTTGTCTTTGAGCTATGCCATAATGCGAGACATATAAGTTTCCGTTATCAGGATAGTGCTATGGCATTTGCTGACAAATAGTATTCCTCTCCCAAACCCTAAATCAAGGAAGTGCATTCTATAATGTGGCGGTTGATATCAAAATTAACGGATAAGATAAAAAGAAAATGAAACGATGATTATAACGTGTGACCCGCAACTGGCACAGGAGCAATATAGTTACAGTCTTTCTCAGCGTAAAATCGTTGATCACTATTCGAAATGTTATCTATACTCTCAGGTAATATAGCAGAGACCTGTGATCACGATGCCGATGCAGGAAAGGCCACGGAGAGACCGTAAGAAGAGTTATTAACTGCGGCAGCAAAGCCATCTCGAGTGCATGTATTTCCACTGCGAGAGAGTGCAACCTTCGGGAACTTCTGGAAGAGGCGGCCGCAGGAAGGAAATGTTTTTCGGAGAAGAATGCAACAGATGCAACAATGCCCGATGGTGTTGCCTCAAGCTTTATGGTATATTTGCAATGTTAAAAGGAAGGGAGATAATAAAGGAGAAGAACAGGACATGCCATTAAGGACCTTTTGTTGGCGAAGCGGGAAAAAAAAGAACGACAAGCAAACGCCGGCTCTTCAAAGCATTCCGAAACAAACTCACTGCTTCAAAAAACGAAACATAGTAATGATAACATGAAAAAACAACAACAACAAAACACGCCATGCTAAAATCAGTGACATCCCCGCCTTTTGCTGTATACACTGCAGATTACAGAGCGAACGCAAAGCACAGTGGAAGAAATGCTTGATATTAACTATTAAAACTAAGTACACATAAACTGCTTCGACTCTCTACCTGAACAGAGTTTAATACCTGCTATAGTTTACGCTCGCGGGACAGGTGCTTCCACTAGCGCTGTCTCGCAGGCATTTGCATAACGCTGGTAATATGATAGTCTAATGGGAGGCATTTCTGCAAAAATGTCGTTGCACATTATAGAAAACATCGTTATTCTAGCGTCATAGATATAAATAGGAAAGCAAGTATATGAATCAGTAAATAGATAAATGAAGGAATGAATAGATAAAGCAAAAATAATTAAAAGTAGATATACTAATGATCGATGAATAAACAAATTAATGAATAAATAATATCAATAAATAGATAGAAACATTGACAAAAATATATCTATATCTATATCTATATCTTTCTATATCTATATCTTTCTATATCTATATCTTTCTATATCTATATCTTTCTATATCTATATCTTTCTATATCTATATCTTTCTATATCTATATCTTTCTATATCTATATCTTTCTATATCTATATCTTTCTATATCTATATCTTTCTATATCTATATCTTTCTATATCTATATCTTTCTATATCTATATCTTTCTATATCTATATCTTTCTATATCTATATCTTTCTATATCTATATCTTTCTATATCTATATCTTTCTATATCTATATCTTTCTATATCTATATCTTTCTATATCTATATCTTTCTATATCTATATCTTTCTATATCTATATCTTTCTATATCTATATCTTTCTATATCTATATCTTTCTATATCTATATCTTTCTATATCTATATCTTTCTATATCTATATCTTTCTATATCTATATCTTTCTATATCTATATCTTTCTATATCTATATCTTTCTATATCTATATCTTTCTATATCTATATCTTTCTATATCTATATCTTTCTATATCTATATCTTTCTATATCT
>BOPN01001724.1:27500-37500 GCA_017312705.2 Penaeus japonicus | reverse complement strand
AGGGAACTAAAGAGCAATTGAAATGCATAGATGACATGACGAAACAAAAGTGAGCAAGTGTTTATTGAAGACAAAACACTGCTGGCGTCTGAACCACGCGGTGATGGTAGGTAGTCAGGCAGCGACCCTGAACTAGTGAGTGTACCAGCTCATCCAATCAGAGTCGGTATTTACCCACTTCCTGTTTAGCATGATTGACCATTCCGAGGCCATTAAATCAAATCACAGGCGAATAATTAAATTTTGTTGTGCATGACTTCAATAGCTGGGTAGACGTGTGTGCGCGGGGAGTGTAGTAGAACAGGCGTGTATTATGTAGAGGAACGAGAGTGTGAGAAGCAGAGCGCGGCTATTTCCTGATTAGAATGTGGACTCACGGTGACGGGAGCGAAGGCTGTGGCGGAACACGGTGCTACACTGTTGATGCAAGGACCTTTGGCTTTCCTCGTGGAGCTCTTGTCCCTCACCAAGGATTCTTAGAACACATGGCCTTTGCTCGGCGTGCGTAATTTGTTTCGTATTGTGAAACGGCTATAGTCTCTACAACGCGTACAATACATGCGGCGCTCGTGTAGTTCTAGGCCCCCGTGCACGCGAAAGAGAGGGAATTTTACGGTTCGTAGAAGTGTGATATTATGCGACAATATTCATCAGCGAAATGTAGATGGAAGCCATAAACGTGTCCAGGTATTACATCCGGGAAGCGAGATGTAGGAATTTGAGAGAGGAAGAGGAGGAGAATAAAAAAAAAAAAATATTACATCCCATATATCCTTGCGCGGTTGAAGGAGGTAGATATTATATGGAAGATGTAGCAGTATGTAGGCTCACCTGGTGGTCGCTGTAGCAGGCGTGATGGAAGGAGGGGGGAGGGGGTCGAGGGGTGGGGCATAGGGAATAGGGGAAGGGGGGAAGGAGGGGGTGAGAGAGGAGGCTAGCAACGCTGTGCTCACTAACACAGGAGGGCTGCCGGGAGCACCTTTAGTTGTTTGCTTCTTTCGGTGGGTCTTGGTGTGTCGTGGCGGTGTCGTCCACGTATCTCGCATCTGTACGACAGTGGAGGTGAGGAAACAATAATGCATTCTCTCTCTCTCTCTCTCTCTCTCTCTCTCTCTCTCTCTCTCTCTCTCTCTCTCTCTCTCTCTCTCTCTCTCTCTCTCTCTCTCTCTCTCTCTCTCTCTCTCTCTCTCTCTCTCTCTCTCTCTCTCTCTCTCTCTCTCTCTCTCTCTCTCTCTCTCTCTCTCTCTCTCTCTCTCTCTCTCTCTCTCTCTCTCTCTCTCTCTCTCTCTCTTCCATCCCCTTAAATACTTTCTTCCTTCTCCCTTACTTGTAATTGTAATACATGGCTACCAAAAGCCACTCGTACAATATACATATATAGGCTGCAGCGTCTATTTTTTCCGTCTGGCTTGATTGTGTGTTTGTTCACTGATCGTTTATTTGTCGAGCAGGTTAACTGTAACACACGGATGGGTCTTGGCTGCTCTTTCCGCGGATGTAGCTCGGTAATTTACATATCCTGTAGTCTGTCTCTGGCTATAGCTGTCTGTCTGTTCTGTCTCTCTCTCTGTGTCTGCCTCCAACTTCATCCTCTCTGTTTTCTTTCTGTTTCTCTCTCTTTATTTCTCTCTATATCTCGCTCTCCCCTCTCTCTTTATTTCTTTCTCTATATCTCGCTCTTCCCCCTCTCTTTATTTCTCTCTCTCTCTCTCTCTCTCTCTTTCTCTTTATTTCTTTCTCTATATCTCGCTCTCCCCCCTCTCTTTATTTCTCTCTCTATATTCTCTCTCTCTCTCTCTCTCTCTCTCTCTCTCTCTCTCTCTCTCTCTCTCTCTCTCTCTCTCTCTCTCTCTCTCTCTCTCTCTCTCTCTCTCTTTCTCTTTCCCTCTCTCCCTGTGCGTGTATATATCTCACTCAGCGTCGCGCATGTTCTAACGTGGTGTATTGTTTGGGCAGAAGCGAGGTGGGGAAGAGGAGGGGGGGGGAGGGGGACTGTCCTTAAGGTCGAGTTGGATATTGTTTTGTTTTTTTAAGTCAAAAGCTTTTGCAATATTATATTTATATTATTTCTGATTCCTTTCTTGATTTTGGAAAGATGTTACTGTGCCTGTTATTGTCTCTCCATATTATTATTTCTCCATATCATTCTCGCCTTCCCTCCCTCTCTCCCTCCTTCTTCCTTCCTTCCATACTCTCCGTTCTGAAGGTAAAGGCATTACGTACCTTTAGGAGGAAAGGGATACTGATTACATTTTTTAGTGGTTTGGGCGTCGGAAGGTGGGTGAGGGTGAGGGTGAGGGTGAGGGTGGCGGGAATGGTGTTTAATAGCCGTGTGTCGGTCAGGTTGATGGATTGTATTTTTTGTGATGCGAATCTGAGGTTAGCAACCCCCCTCCCCCTCCCCCTCCCTCCTCTTTTCCATTTCTCCCTCTTCGTCTCTCTCATTTCCACCTCTCCTCTCCCTCCTTCTCTCATTTTCACTCCTCTCCTCTCCTCCCTTAACATCCCTTCCCTTAAATCTTTCTCCCTTTCTTCCACCCTTCATTCCTCCTCCTCATTTCTCCCTCATTTCCCCTTTCTCTTTCCTCTCCCTTTTTCATTCTTATTCCCCTCACAATCATCGTTTTGTTGTTTTTGTTTTGCCGTTTAATTCGAACATTTCCGTATTCATTTTCAGTTCAGTTTTATTGTTATCAATGATATATATTTTAAAACATAATAAATGTTTAATGATATACGTTTGCTTACACCAGAAAGGGGAGGGGGTGGGGGGAGTTTATTTATCTCTCGCGGATGGAATGACCTGTAATAAATTTAGTTTATCTTGACATCAGCTTTGATTTACAAACAAAAAGATTAGGGGGAAAGAGAGGGAGGGGGAGCGGGATGGGGAAAGAAAAGGGAGAAAGGGGAGGGGGAGGGGGGAGGAGCTATTCTCCCCTCCCCCTCTCCTTTCCTCCCCATGCTCCCTTTCCCCACCTCCCCATACTCCCTGCCTCCCCCCATTCCTTCTTCAAATGTTAATACTTCCGCACTATAGGGATGCCGTTCCCACGCCCCCTTTGGAAGCAATCTCTAAAAATCGCACACAGTTGTCGACTGAGTTTATGGTGTGAGTCGAATGGCAGATATTGTTTTCAACCAATTGTCCGAAAGCTATAAAGATGGCCTCGACTTCGACTTCGGTGGCCGCGGAGATGGTCCATCTTTATTTTCTCGTTTCTTTTTCGGTTTATGGCGACCCGAAGAGCTGCAAGATTCATACGCCGAGGGAGGAGGGAGGGAGGGAGGGAGGGTGTCTAGGAGGAGAGAGAGTAAGGGGGAGGGGGCAGCGGTAGAGGCAGGGGGTAGGCCTATGTCTTAACTATATTGCTGGGTCTCATGCCTGAATAAACAAAAGTATAGGAACCGCCGCAGGAATAACGGCATCTCGGAGGCCCGCGCCGACGAGGAGGAAGCGAAGACCAAGAAAATAAGGAGCCGCATTTTTCTCTCTAAGAAATTTAATTGTTTACCAGAATTTCATATTTGAGAGAAAGAGAAAGATAGAAGCCGAACTTTTGACATCTATTCCTCAAAGGACAGGAAATCGCCTTTCGAATGATCATAATCCGCATTTTGTTTCACTCTGCTGGAGTAACCGTCCTCCAGCCGTTTCCCCTCCGCGCGCGCTTTTCTCTCGCTCTCCCGCATGATCCAGGGCTTCATGGCAGCACACACCATTGCAGTAGGATGCGATACCGTAGTTTCCCTTGATCCTTATCTAAAAAAAAGTATTTCGAAAATAATCCATATAGAGATGTTAAATGGCGCCCTCGAGCGGCGTGGAATGCTGGTGATTAGAGAGACGTCTATTATAAATTATTCTCGGGTGAGTTACTACACTAAATTCCATCTGTGTCGGTCTTGGATGTCCAGCTAATAAATACATTTTAAGACGAGGCCAGAGTTACAAAATGTGGGGTATAGGTTGTTATTTATTTTCTGGGCCGAGCGTCACGCCATTTTCGCTCCTCCGCTCCTTAGGCGTAGAGGCCATATGGAGTGATCGATGCATCTCGAGGCACCTTCTGCCAATAACAGGGCGATGTTGCCATATTTCACGTTGCCGTCCCATGTTTCAGACGGAATCAAGATGAGATAGACGCGGAAATACTTTCATCACTGCCATTATTCCCCCGTTAACCCTTGCATAGACACGTTTGAGTGCTTTAAGAAGGAGCTTGCTTCCTATGTCTCTCTTGAGTCTTCAAGACATTGTCTTGTGAAGCCATTTTTTAGGATGGCCCTTGCTCGCGAGTTGCCATCTCGTAAATTGAGAAGCGGGGGGATGTGGCCGTAACGAGGCGTTCTTGCCGCCGCCGACGTACTCGATGCAGCCAATGAAAAAGTGCAAAAAAAGTTCAGTGTAATAGGCTTTACTGAATGAATGAAATCTCTGTTGTTACCATGCTCTCCCTGGCGACATGCGGCAACCTTCGGCGTCCAAACCACGTGACTGAATTCGGTAGGGGGAGATGGGGGGGAGGGAGGGGGCCTTCAGAATGACCAAGATAATCAGGTTCTACCTTTGTGATTTACAATGAAAATACTCCAAACAAAACTTTTGCTTTCTGCTCCGGTGAGACACGAGGAGGAGGAGGAGGAGGAAAGAGGTGGATATGCAAATGCGAATGTGTGCACAGTTTAGCAGTATGATGTTTCTCAAGACATAGGTCTGTCTCCAGGCTATTCTTGGAGAGAGAGAGAGAGAGAGAGAGAGAGAGAGAGAGAGAGAGAGAGAGAGAGAGAGAGAGAGAGAGAGAGAGAGAGAGAGAGAGAGAGAGAGAGAGACCTTGATAATATTAAGTCATAGCTTAGAGTATATATCCACCTGGAAGCGGATATGTGATTACTGGATCAAAGCTTAGGCAGTTGATATATAAAAAAAGAACAGAGATTGTTTATGACTGACAGTAGGTTATTCAAAGCTCTAATTATTGCAAAATTTGACTCCGACCTTTGTAACGCTCAATTATACCATTATGGTATTATTATAATTTTCCTGTTCTCTGTATATTAATAGTGAATTAGAATTCGGATGAGTTACTATTGATCTGAGTGCAAGTAAATACCGAGTAGTGTTATATGGCCGTGGATTCTTCGTCGACTGTATTTCAAGTAGCATGACTAAGGCTCAAAATTAAACCTTGCGTAATCTCTAATTGGTTCCCCTTCTTCATTATGAAGTATTAATGTCACAATTATATCTCACGCATCTTTTTTCCTACTGCCAGAAACTCTTTTTAATCAGCGCCGAATTGTAAATACGGCTGCCCCGTGTGTTGGTGCTTCTCTTATTTGCTATTCTCTTCCTTTCGTTAAAGGAGTATTGCCGAAGTAACTGATGTTTCTCCTCTCCCGTCCAGGTCAGGTGTCCTTGGTGTGCGGCGGGCAGCTTAGGCCGACTCACAGAGAACGGACGGGTCCCACACTCCCTGGCGGTGAGCGCGCCAAAACGGAGCCAGCGCCCGTCGAGAGCGCACGTGTGTCTCTCACTCTCCCGCGGTCACTCGAAGTTCCTCTCTTGTTGGACACGTGTGCACTTAAGGTCTCAGTGATGCCCCGGCCAGCAGAGGTACGAGGCCGGGTCCCCGTGGGCCGGAGCTAGCCATGGCGAGTGGGTCGCACCACTGCAAGGACTGCGGCTTGTATTTCGAGAGCGCGCGGTCCCTCGACGTTCATCTTCAGTATCACAAGGAAAATTTAATGAACATGTGGATGGGAAGTGAAGAGCGTCCCCGAGAGGGAGGTGCCCCGGCGCCCTCACCTGTGCAGGGAGAACTGACGCCCCTGGGAGTGAGCAGCAGTGAGGGGGGTCTAGTGAGCAGTTCGGTTCAGAGTGTGAATTCGGGAGTGAGCTCGAGTTCGTTTACGGCGCCTTCGCCCATGCAGTACGAGTACAAGATGTCCCCGGGCCTTCAGTCTCCTCAGGGAGGTGTTGTGCCCCAGGGTCCGCCCTCGGGCCACGGCCTCTCCGTGGGCTTCCCCCAGCAGTCCCCGGGCGGCTACTACCCCGACTACGGGCAGCAGCAGGCGCACCACCAGCCGCAGCCGCAGCAGCAGTACGGC
Source organism: Penaeus japonicus (assembly GCA_017312705.2). Taxonomy (NCBI): domain Eukaryota; kingdom Metazoa; phylum Arthropoda; class Malacostraca; order Decapoda; family Penaeidae; genus Penaeus; species Penaeus japonicus. The sequence goes on along the minus strand of BOPN01001724.1, from coordinate 31,389 downwards.
GCCTACCAGACCGGCTTCCTTAACGGCGGCTTCGACGATGGCTTCTATGGGAGGCCGGCGGCGACCACTCCCAGGTTCCACCCCTACATGGGGCGCTCCCCCGTGCCCACGCCCTCGCCCGGGAACACACACTCCGAGGTGAAGGACGAGCTTCCGACGGCGGACACGCCCGAGATCCTCGACCTGGACTCACAGAAGGTCCTCGGCAGCGGCGGCATGCAGCAGCAGCCGCAACAACAGCAGCAGCCTCAGCCACAACCACAACAGACAGGCCCTCTGCCGCCCATGTGGCGCCCACACGAGCAGTTCGGGCCACCCAGCAGCATGGCGCCTGCCATGGGCGGCCTCCCGCCCATGCAGCAGCCAGGCTTCCCGGGTCCTCCACAGCCTCCGCCGCAGCACCTTCCCGGCCTGGGCGTCGGCAGTGCCTTCCACTCGAGCGGAGGCGCCATGGGCGGCTACAACCCGCAGGGCTTCGGCGCCGCGCCTCAGGCCATGAGCAGCCCCAGCTCGGTGTATGGGGCGCCGCCGCCCTCGCCCCGGGACGCGGGGCCGCCCTCCGAGTTCGCCTCCAACGTCAAGCGCCCCAAGAGCTTCAAGTGCGAGGACTGCAATAAGTGGTTCACGAGCCACGGCCACCTCAAGCGGCACTACAACACGACGCTGCACAAGAACATGACGAAGCTGAACGGCGGCAGCGCCTCGCGCTCCACGCCCGACCCCACGCGCCCGCCCATCCTATCGCCGGGCGCCAAGAGCATCGGCGAAGCCTCCAACATATCCAGCCAAGACGAAGAGTCCAACCTCTCCGCGGCCGACGCCTTGGAGACGCCCCCACCGCCCAGCCTTCAGCAGCCTCCGCCTGCTTACAACCCGCCGCCTTCATCGCTGTCGGGCTACCAGCCCCCGGGCGTGCCGGGCCCCTCGCAGGGCCTCCACCCCGCCCCGCCGTACAGCCAGGCGCCGCACTACCTGGGCGGCGAGCAGCCCCCGACGGCGCCCACGCTCTACCACGGCCACTTCAGCACCAACCCCAACGGCTTCGGGGGCCAGGCTCCCCCGCCCATGGGGGGCGGTCCCCCTTTTTTCCCCGGCAGCGGGAATAACAACTTCACAAGCTACCAGCCGCAGGGGGGCCACCAGGGCCCGGGGTTTCATTCCATGAGTGAATTCCCCGGGCAAGCCCTAGATGGCTTTAACAGTTTCAAGTTGGAGAGCGAGCGGGGCTTGGGCATCTCACGGTCGCCGGACCCCGTGGGCGGCGACACGGGCTCCGAGGCGTCCATGGACTCCAGCGAGTCGGGCGGCACGACGTCCAGCACCACCACCACCACCACGCCGACCGAGGGCTCCTTCCGGTGCCAGGACTGCGGCAAGCTGTTCAACCGCATGTGCTACCTGACGCAGCACCGCACCACGTACCACGAGGGCGAGAAGCCGTTCAAGTGCGGCACGTGCGGCAAGCGGTTCCCGGACGAAATCTCGTTCAGCGACCACCAGAGCAAGCACGCGGGCGACAAGCCGTACAAGTGCGAGGTCTGCCCCAAGCAATTCAACCACAAGACGGACCTGCGCCGCCACATGTGCCTTCACACCGGCGAAAAGCCCTTCACGTGTGAGCAGTGCGGCAAAGGCTTCATCCGGAAGGACCACATGCTCAAGCACTTCCAGACGCACCGCAAGAAAGCCATGGCCGCCGCCGCCTCTGCTGCCTCCTCCCACCCGCCCCCGGGCCCACCCATGGGCCATGGCCCGCCTGGCTTCCCTGGTCATCACCCGGGCCACCGACCTGGCGTCCCGCCCATGGCCCACCCGGGCCACGGCCCGCCCGGACACCCAGGTCATCCTCAGCACGTGGTGGCGCCACCTGTTTACTGATGATGGCCCACGCGTGGCCCCGGAGTGGGCGCCGTGTCCCCTCGCCGGTGACCTGGCCCCGGAGTGGGCGCTGCGGTCCCCTCGGTGACCTAGCCCCGCCGGTGACCTGGCCGCATGCGCCCGCGCCCGTCTTCCGCCGGTGCTGAGTTCCTGTGGCCGCCACGCCCTGCATCTACCTCACGCGGCTCCAGCCGCCCTGTGATACCGCGCCAACATTCCATGCCGCGGGCGGCCGCCCCTGTGCCATACTGAACCGCCCGTCGTCCTCGTGGGCGGCGGGCGGTCGCCCCGGCCCGGCCTCGTGCCTCGCGTTCCGTGCCTGAGGCGTCCGTTACCTCGCATCGTGTCCTCCTCTTACTAAGAAACACACCTACTCTCAGAGGCTCAACACTAGTGGTCGCCGCCAGTGTGCAGGGAATCTACCTGTAGCAGTATTGTTGTGGCCGACGCCCATTCGGAGTGGGGGTGTCTCCCCACCACACCCCCTCCCCTCTGAGCCATCCCGTGACCCCCCTGGCTCCTTCCGTGCCATCCTGCCCTTCCTGCCCGGCTCTGCCCCGGGCCCTGTGCCACCGCAGCCCCACCACCGCCCAGTGCCCGAGTGCCAGCCCGCAGACAGTATTACACACATGTTGTAGGTGACGTGCAGTGCCATTGTGTGAAGTGTCAGTGCTTGTTGATTCAATGGTGGTGGTGGTGGTGAAGACACCCGGGTGAGGACAGCCCACCACCGGCGACATTTCGTTGCAGATGCAGCGGCTGTCGCAACAACAGCAAACAACAACAGCAGCAGCAACAACAACAGCAGCAGTAGCAAGAACGGTTATATACAATACCTCACAATACTCGGTATACCTCAGCATGTGTCAAAACTTATGCACAAAACCTAACAGGGTTAGTCTTATGCAAGTGATAATATGCTATTTGGTGTTATGGTGACGTGAATGTGATGGTGACGTCACAATGGAACTTTACCTGTGACTCATGTATGTCTTCAAAGTCTACCAGATTTTGTAGCCATTTTGGCGATTATTATTTTTACATAAATAGCTGTCTCTTTTAAATGAAACAGAAAATAATGAAAAATGCTTTGGTGTTCAGATTAATACCAAAAAAATGATATAATAAGCCCCACGATTTTTTTGTTTCATAGGATCTGACTTCTGAAATGTTATCAGTCATGTCTTCAGGTTTTCTCCCTCCCGGAAAAAAGGATATGAAAAAATGCAAAAAAGGAAATATGAAATTCAAAACAATTCCATATTTAGGCTGGTTCCTTCACCCTCCCACCTCCCCCTCCCCCTCCGAGGCCCCATGGTTGTGCCTGCGAAGGTGACCTGCCTAAACTACTCATTGGTCCTTGAATTGGCCTGTAAATCATGAAAGACACTGATGCTATTCGACTTTTACCCCCTTAGTTAATATCTAAGGTTGTTTACAAGTTGGTAAACTGGTGACCGAGGGACACTTTGTATATCATTATCATTAATGTAATAGTAAAAAACTCAAATTTAGACCTTAGTGATATTGACTTTAGACATTAATAAGGACATTTGTGTTACGAATTTTAGATTTCTTTCTAAGAATAAAGACTAGTTTTTGTATTTGCCTTTTGGTCTAACCTTCGCTGTGAAACGCAGCTCTGCACTATGCAAAACTTTGTTAATTCAGTGAGCTGATGATAGCATAATTGCCTTAAATATGAACACAAATAAAGTGATGCATTAAAAGATTTATCAACATGATTCTATTATTATGCTTATATATTGATATGCACGCAATTCTGTTTTGTGATGCATGAAGAGTGAGTTGTTGGAATGACTAATACCATGATATGATCCACACAAAAAAAAAATATTTTAGTGAGATGACGAAGAAAACAATATAATGAAAATAGATATTCCTATGTTATTAATTGTCATAATCCTTCCTCCTAACTCTGTCCTCTCTCTCTCTCTCTCTCTCTCTCTCTCTCTCTCTCTCTCTCTCTCTCTCTCTCTCTCTCTCTCTC